>JAMJFZ010000056.1:24427500-24630000 GCA_026225945.1 Cricetomys ansorgei
TAAATCTGCTCTGAAATTATAAATTTTGAGGCTCTCAAACTTCTCCTAAAAATGTTAAGAAGACAACAGTAGTATAAACTCACAATATTTTGATACAGATTTATCAAATATTAGGTTCGTGTGTATATGCATGGACATTGTATCCATCTTAAATGAAGAAAAACTGACTGTTGTAAACATCACATATATAGTGTGACTTCGTGTTCATGTAAACAAAATGCTAATGACAAATCACATACACATGCATTGTTACAGAGAAGCTAGGAAGGATTGATGTCAGTAAGCTTTAGAAGGATGGCAGGTAGATGTTATAGTCATTTTTCTATATCACTTTTTATCCATTACAATGATCATACATTCTTACAGGACACTTAAAAGTACACAAGGAGGTTTTTAAGAGAGAGGTTATGGACATAAAGAGTATAGTAGTTTCTCAAAGCCTACTATGAGTACATTGGAACTGGAATATTGTTTTACATAACTGAAACACTTATGATAGTTTTCTTTCTATATACAACAATGCTATAGTTCTAGAAAGCTTTGTGTTTTGATAAATATCCATACACTATTTTGATAGCCCAGTACATAAAGGAGGAAATGAATAAAATGAACCAGCAGCTATGTGCTTTCTCGAGGTCACAAAGTATAATCATATTCTTCTTATCTTTATGGTGCGCTCTTCCTAAAAATCTAAAATATACAGACTGAGACTGTTAAAGCTGTGATTTGGTGGCAAATGACAATGAGTAAACAGTCGGTGGGGCTAATGTACTGTCTTGTGTAGACATTTTTTATTCCCATAACACTTTGTTTTCACTTTGTAACACTTTAATAAGGGCAAGAGGTGCTATCTGTATTGCATGCTTTCTCTTTATTACTATAAATACATTACATCCTAAGAAAGCCCGCAAATACCAGAGTATCCCCTGAGATTCCCTGCAAAGAAGCAAAACCTAGTGTTCTGAACTATAATACAGAAATATTGAAAAGGTATTCAGTTACTATATAGGTTCAGGAAATCCTGTCTTTAAAACCTGTGGCTGATAGGAAAAAGAAGTTACTGCAGTGTATTTAGAGTGTTTACTTAAATTTAAGAGGCATGAGTGCATAAAAGTCAAGAAAAATATATGTGTATCACACATAGATCTCAGACTATTAGTAATAGCTTGACTACTGCTTAACCTCTTGTTTTGTGAAAGCACAAGTTTGACAGTATTACTTCATAAGACAGTGTCTCACGAAAATGGGAGTCATCTCTTTGACAAGTGGAAAGGACTGGGTGGACAGAGAAGAGGTCTTATGTTTTGCTACTTGGAATTCTGGATAATAGTCATTAATTATTTATTTTAACATGCAACAAACTTGTAACTGATCAAAATAGATCTGAAAAATGAACCACTGACAATGGTATTATTTCTGACTAGAATTTGTGCTGGTTCTCAGATTTAAGACCTATACACAGCATAAGAAATCATGACAGTAATATGAAACTAACACTGAGTGAACATCAAATTGCTTTAATAGGCAAATATTTATGAAATACCCTTTGCTGTTAAAAAAAAAAAGAAAAAAGAAAGAAAGTCTTCTGTAGAAAGGAAGCATCATGCAGTTTTATTTTATAATTATAGTTTGAGGTATCTATTTCAATATGTATTTTTACCCCAAACATCAAATAAATGTTGGCTTAGGTAAGAAAACTAAAACCCTGGTGGATCTAGTGAAGATCTAACACAGTGACATGAGGCAATAAATACTTTAAAGCAGCAATACTACATTACAGAGTGTGTGTATAACACCTGTGCATCTGAAGTAACTATATCCTGAAACTCATTTGTACAATTATTAAAAATATTTTTCAGAACACAATGAGAAATCAGTCTGATTTTCTTGTTCATTTTATAGGTTAACTTAATACTCAAATGTACCAAGTGTCTACACTGTGATTATGTTCATGTTAAAGGTAATTGCTAATCTGAGAGCTGAAATACAGCAGTTTGATTTAAAAGTTCTATGTAAAATATCCTAAAACAGAGGGAAGGGCTTTTATTAGAACTTGGTAGCATAATTGATGAGCATATAATGGCAATGAACTTATCTACATTGTTGGCAGGCAGCAATATAGTCTTAACAAACCACTGATGGACTAAACAAGCTATTAATGATAGCTGCTTTTCAACACTCAAAATGGCCAGAATGTGTTTGACCACAAAGACAAGTAGGTCATCACTTTCAAATGTTATACAATGTAAGAAACACAAATGAGACCTCTGTGGGGAGATAAAACCCACAGGTATGGCTCCAGAGTTCTTCTGCCATTCAACTATTAATAGAAAGCAAATCTCCCTTAAGGCTATAAACCCTTATAACATTTTTATCAAAAGATCTGTTATCACTTATTGAATTGTCCAACTATGTTGAACACAGTGTTATTAGTACTAGTGCACAGCTACAGTCCTGAGAAATATAACATTTATACACAGTTAAAGAGGAAAAAAAATAAAGAGAAGTCAGTCTCTGCATTATTCTTGCAGAGTAAGATGGATTTTTTTTTTTTTTTTGCCCCTCTATAACCTGTACCATCTCTCTAATATATGCCATCTCTCTAGGTTATAACCCTCTTACCTACTAATCTGAGTGCAGATTCTTTCCCTGGATCCATAGAAGCCATTCCTGTCATTTAAGACAAAACTTTTAACGTGTTTTTCTTTCCAGTGGTTCTAAGAGCAACAATAGCTTCACTCTAAACTTCCTGAAATAAACAACCTTATGTCTCCATCTACATTCTGAAAATCAGAACCTGTACTTAAATATGATTCCCAAGTGACTGAGATCTACTTCCATTTGCTTATGTGACTGTTCAAAAGAGAATAAGAGACACTTAGAAATACAATACTGATGAAGGTAAGTGACTTTATTCCTCACTACAGGGAACCAGCACATCTGTCCTTGCTAGGAAAAAATAACTACGAATACTAGTTTTCCTTTTAAAGAGTGACAACTGTTCACACAGTACCATCTATTAACAATATTTTCTGACTCTAATCCTTCTCTCAAGAGGAATGGATATCATCCTATATACAGTTTGCCCAGATAACAGTAATGGCTGTATTGTAATCAAATGGCAAGCTTTATTACCTGTACCTTTTCATACCAGAAATAATAAAAATGCATGTTTGTGTCATTAATAATTACTGGGCAATGTTAAAAACCTGTAGAGAGTAGAGATTTAAATTACGGAGCTCAAAAGGAGGCACTACTTACTACATGCTACAGAATTTTAAAATCTAAGCTGGGAGGAAAATAACTTGATATAACCAGAACTTATTAGAGTCAATTCTCTACAACTTTGGAAGACCATTAATTCAGAAACAAGGCAGAGACAGCACCATTACTAATAACCCTTCTCTTCTACGCCTGCAGAGAGACACACTAGAAGATAAGATTCTGGGGTCATTGTCAGAAGGCCTTTTATCTATCTTTTTACTTCATCAAGTAAAAAGCATTATTTCTTTAGTGTCATTAAAAAATCTAATTAAACATTAAAAGTAGACTTTTCACTCATTTTCTGTATGTATTTTAGAATAGACACTGGGTTACTTGAGATATTTTATGTTCAGTTCTGCTGATGATTCTAGCAGAGTACCTGCAGGATGGTGTCTTACGATTCAAGGGCTATTCAAAGGTTGTGCCTGCCATTCAGCAATAGAATACCTTACAATGTGCTTAGCACGTTCAACATGTTGAACAAAGTTTTCTAAAAAGTGGTTTATACCATGTTCTGTTATGAATTATTAATTTCTCTTTCTGAGGTAAAAATATCCACAGGCCATTTTCTATTATTAAAAATTGTAGTAAGTTTAAAATATAACCAGAATCACAAATAAAATTAATTCCTGGTCTAGGAGAGGGGAGAATATAACACTAATAGTACTGAAAACATGTTTCCTAGAAAGATGGGGCTTGAAAGTGAGTGGGACCAGAAGTGGCAGCAGGGAGACAAAGGTTCGGGGAGGAAAAACTTCAGACACAGAACATAGAGCAGTAGAGAATAATAAGAAACAGAAACAATCCAAGCAACACCTGATCACCTTCTGTTCTCTCATCCACCACTATCTGTTAAAGGACTTGCACATCACTGTACTGCAGAAGAAGCCTTCCTTGATCTAGAAAGCATGTGTACAAAATGTCTAGGATTAAAAATGAATGCATAAAATCATTCCCCCATTAAACTCCCATAAGAAGTAAACAGAAAACATAAATCAAGACATTTTTATAGGTGAAAAGTTCAGTACCAGAAAATAATCCCAAAGCACAATACTTGGACAAATAACTAAAGAAATTTTCACATGAAAATTCAAAATATAAAAATCAAAATGGAAGACTATTTCAGAAATAAAGAATAAATTACAATGTGAACAAAGAATAACAATTTTGGGTGAAATCTAATAAGAGGTTGAGTAAAATGAGAAATGACTGTTACTAAAGGCAAAGACAAGTAAAAGGTTATAGCGCGCGCACACACACACACACACACACACACACACACACACACTACCTGAAAACAAAAGAAAAACCAAAAAAAAAAATGGAACAGAGCTAATATTTTATAGCATATTCCAAGACATTAATTTTATGAAATAATAAAACATGAATTCACAAGAAAAAAGTTCAGCTTGTACTTACAAAAAAATAAATAAATAAAACAATGAACTTTTCGGCTTATCTTAGTAAAATAAGAGTAAAATAAAAATAAAGGGCAAAGAAAAATGACAATCTCTCAAGGCAAAAATAAACAAAATCATTAAATAAAAGTAAGTAAGAATGGTAGAAGAGACATCAAGAAGAAAGCATAACCAACAGAATTTTACAGAAAGCTGAATTATCATTCAAATTGTAAGCTTGGAATAAACAAGGTTTCAGGAGCCTTCCTTGAGAGCTATACAAGAATGAATTTCTTCAAAACAAGAGAAAGCAGGATGCTAACAGAAACTGAAGCTAAAGACAATTTTAGACCCTATTCTAAAACAAGATGAGAGCATAGACAGAGTAGCAAAATAAAATATATTCTAGCAAAGCAGTAAGGACACAGAGAAAAAAGCAGGGAGAAAACGGAGAGGGCAAGTCCTGGTCCAACAAAAGCAAATGGAGACAGTTGCAGCTCAACAGGCTGAGGGGGAAGAACCCAGGAGAGAAAAGATACCCACTACAACAAAAACACACATGTCCCAAACTTCAAAATAAGAAAAAAAAATAAGAGAGAGAGAGACAATTCTTCACAGCATTTCTATGTAACTTACAGCAGCTTTTCCTCTGAATTATTTTTACAAACTTTTTTTTTTTTAACAGTCTTGGACGATCCTGGTAGAGGACTCCCTGGCATAGAGGCAGTTTTGTCATGTAAGTAAGACAAGCTTGACTTTTTCATGAGCAAAAGATCACAGCTGCTTAAAGGTGCCCATATTTGGGGTTCCTGAGCTATAACACAACTCAGTGAACTCAAGGCATCACTCCATGAAACTGGGGGTTAGAAGGAATCTATGATGCACAGATTATCTATGTACTGTTAGTAATAAAGCATTTTCTCTGACTCAGGAATCTCGCTTCTACCATTTATGAAAACATGGCATGCAAGATAAAGAAGATATGGAAAGAGAAAGCGAGGAGAGAGGGAGGGAGGGAGAGACTGACACTATAATTATGGAGTGGTTGCCAGGACACACAAAAGAAGAGGAGGGGGGAAGAAGATATGCTGTTTTTCATAATAGGAAATAGTCTAACTAGACTTTTTATTGTCTTTATAATTCCTATTTGTGGGTGTTTGGATGCCAGATCAGTGTCCTATAGTAAAATTTTATTACTCTAGGTGTTTATTCATTAAACAAACACAATTCTTGTTAACAAGCACATTCTAGTCCTGAACTACTTTTCCCCATATTTTAAATATTCTGAAAACATGGTATAAATACAGGAATTATGCCAGTATCTAAATGAATCCAGATTTAATGGTAATATACACATATCTGGGTATTCTTATAATTATCCATTAAACATTTTTCATTAATTACATATCACATTTTTTATCTTGAAATAAACTGATTTTTTGTATCAATCAGCAATGTTAGCTGATAGCATTATGTTATGAAAATAATTTTCTTACTTTTCTAAAAGGACAAAGCTATGCCAAATGATATGGGTTTTGTTTCTGGTTTTGGTGGCAACAGAGATCCAACTCAGGGCCTCCTGCATGCTACCTAAACACTAATACCCAGGTACTTTTCTCATACCCTAGAATCTGTTATAGGTAAAAGATTCCAAGGGTAGATTTGAAATAGTTAAATGCTTTGAATCATATCACTTATACTGTGTTTAGAAATGCTTTTGTCTTCTATGGCCTTGGCCCTCACCTTACAAACCCAATGATAGGGCTCTTTATAATGCTTTTGTGCCATGTTCTTTTAAAATGTACAAACGCTGTTTTTCACTCATATGTAACACTTGGAGATAATTAATTATTTCATAATTTCTCCCTTAGTTCCCATGTAGTTATATCAGTGTTTCCAAAGGATACCAAAATATTACAAATTATAAGACCTTCTAAAAAGAAAATTATACCTATTTTTTAGACTAAATCACAAAATCTTGCAACATGTTTCTAAACTGTTCACCATAGCAATGTTCCCTATCTCTGAATATGTACAGATACTGTACATGTCAAAGCATGTCAAAGATACTACTATTATTTTGGAGGTCTAATCAGAGAAAACCCAAGAAGGACAACCTTGTATGAAGGTCCTGAGTCTTCCCTTTAGAGTTCTTTTTCTTGTTGCTGCATTGGCAGCTGTGGCTATTTTTATAAATTGAGTTAAGTTACAAATGGAATCAACCTTATTTAACTTATAAAAGTTTTTTTTAATTTTTATTTATTATTATTTAGTGTGTTTGTGGAGGTGTCACTGTACATGTGGAGGTCTCTGTGGATTTGATTCACTCATCCTTTACAAGGGCTCCTGGGATTAAACTCAGGTCATCAGGCTTAAAAAAAGGAAAGTGTCTCCAATGGGTGCAACATGTCTCCCATCTGCCTTAAATAATATTATGGAAGCATTCAGTAAGCAGGCTGGCTGATCCAGGAGACTGAGATGTGTCTGTTCATGGAAAGCAGTACATCCAGTGGCTTTAACCCGGGTTTCTCATCTTAAATCAAATGGGTGCAGTATTCCTAGGAGGAAGGGTGTCTTTTCAATAGGTGATTTTTGATTTTCTCAAATAAATTTCCAGCAATGTGCCAATATTCTCTTGCCTCCTGGCTAAAGAATACTGCAGGCTGTTTTAAGCATACTCAGGAATCTACCTGAAACAAAGAAGCTATTTGAAACTGACACCTCCTGTGTGACAGAAAATCAGTTTTCTCTAGTTGGGTAGCATGAGAGTATTTACATACTCTAGGGCACGTCCAGTGCCTCAGGAGTAGTTTACCAACACAAAACTCCATGTTTTATATGCTTTTTGATTTGTTTTACTTTTTTCCTTTTTTGCCATTTGCTATCATTTTTGTTTGTTGTGACTATCTTTTGAGAGACAGAGAGACAGGAAAAAAGAATGAAGTTTGATGGGTAAGGAGGTTGATAGGAGGAGTTGGAAGAGTGGAACAAATATGATTAAATATATTGTATGAAAAAATTGAAGCCAATAAAAAAGAATACGGAAGGGGCTGACAGTGCCCAGGGCCTTGAGCATGCTGGGCCAGTGGCCTTCCACTGTGCAGCATCTCCAGCCCCGAGACGTTTATCAACAACGGTGAACAACAGGGTGAGGATCTGGGCTCTATAAGAGGAGACATAACCAAATGTTTGAATAATTATACAAGACATATTACCAGTCCAATAAATCTCTTACCTAATACTTTTTCAATTTTTGATTTGAGAATGTTTCTTACTAAGGTTATCTTACCTTGGGTATTTTATTTTTGAATGTATTGTAGTTTTCTGCCTTTAAAAGCTAAGAGTGCTTTGTCACTACACATTGGTACTTGAAGATTCCTTTAAAATGAAACCTAGCATTTAGAACGACTAGTTTTAACAACAACAACAACAGTAGTTTCTTGTTCAAAAGCTATGTTGCAATTTTTGTGTATTATAAGTGGGAATTATGCTGATATTAAAAGCAATTTGCAATAAAAGAGTCAGCTTAAGTCATTTAATCATTTCAAATGATTTCTGCATTCTTTAAAGGTATGTTTGAAAGATTCAAAAGAATCGTGTTTATCAAGTTCTGTGTATCTTTGCTATGCTACATAAATTCTTTTTCTTATGATTTAAAAGGAGGTTACGATGAAATGATTGCTTGATGTACATTTATTTGTAGCAATTACATAATAATTTGAGTCCTGTATGGTTGGGTTTGTTCATGTCTATAATGTAAAGCTATTCTGTTACAGTGTTCGACTTTGCCTCTAGGTCTTCTTTAATGTTTGAAGGTTTCTACCGGTCAACAAATTGTTCTGAGAGAGGAGAAAAAAGGGAAGGGGGAAGGAGGGAGGGAAGGAGGGAGGGAGAAAGAGAGAAAAAATAGTGGGAATTATTCATATACAAATATGCTTTGTTTTAGAATATACAGGAAAGATAAACTAGAAGTCAATAAAACTGACTGCATAGGAATGGGCAGAGAACAGGCTAGAAAGGGAGTGACACACCTCTGAGAATACCACTATATGATTCTGACTTCTGGAAACAAGTTCATATCATACATATTCAAACATATGATGAAGCCAACAAGAACAGACAAAAGCATTTGAACTAAATACAGAGAAAAATAAGTCCAACTATAGTTCAAATAAATAACATAACTACACTCAATTTGGGAATGCTAAACACAAATACTGAATTCTCTTTAGCAGTTTTGTGTTTCAGGATGCAATGATTCTGAAACTATTGTATGTGCATATAATTAAGCACATGAGCAGATGTTAATAATCAGAGTTTGTATTTTGACAAGGGAAATATAGGTATGATATGGGAGACAATGAAGAGTTCTGTGGTTTAGACTGGAATTTAAGGTACTGTATGGTTTATGTTTTAAAATACATGCACATGTGCGTGCCCCCCCCCCCACATCGTCCCAAGCATAGTGGTAAGTACTTGTCATCCTAATATTTGGGAGAAGGGGGCAGAAAGACCTTGAGTTCAAAGCTATATAGAGACCTTGTCTCAAGACAAAAATAAAATAAAACAAAAACCAAACCCTTGACAAATACATATTTATATACTAAATGTGCATTTTTATTATCTATCAAACTCTAATCTATCCACTTATATAATATGAATTGAAAGTTCATATAGGAATATGAATAGAATAAAGAAGTCATAGAAATGGGGGCCAGCAAGATGGATCACTGAGTAAAAGCACTTGTCACACAGCCTGACCACATGAGTCTAATTCCCAGAAGCACATAAAGGTGGAAAGGGAGAAGCAACCCCAGAAAAGTCGACTTTTGACCCCTTCATGCTTGCCACAGTACACATACTCTAAAACAGAGATCCTGCCAGTAAGAATAGAAAACAATTTAAACTTTAAAAATCAAATTCATTATATTCTAAGAAACATGGAAAATTAAATGCAAAAAAGTTTAATTTACTTATGATATTAATTAATTAATTTATTTTCAAGACAGGGTTTCTCTGTTGTAACTCTGGCTGTCCTGGAACTCACTCTGTAAACCAGGCTCTACAGGTTCTGTGAGTCTTGAACTTACAGAGATCTACTTGCCTCTGCCACCCAAGTGCTGGGATTAAAGGTGTGCACCACCAGCGTCCAGCACACTGACCTATTTTTAACTAAAGAAACATATGGGAGACTGATCTCTCCTTCCATAAAACAGGTCCCTGGGGCTTAGCATGGATCATGGTAATGCACTTACTACTGAGTCATCTGAAGGCCTCAAATTTTCAATTAAATAATAAACTAAAAGGGAAATACAAAAGTTCATTTTTGTATAAGAACATTTAATCCTTAATCCAGCAGCATGGCTGCTCTAGCACAGTATCACATTGAGGCCTATTTGTGTGATAACTAGGAAGAGATCACATTTGGGAGGCCGGTGTGATCTGGATGAAATCCTCTGAAGGCAGTGTGCTGAAGCTCTCATGGCACCTGCATACCTTTTAAGGACATCTTTGAGTTCAGGTACAGAATAAATATTCTGAACTGTAGCATTCATGTAAGAAGTGTTACTAAGGTTTATCAAACTACATGGTAATTCCATAGCAGTTGCTATCTGTTCTTCTGTCATGTCTTCTATGAAGATTGTATTAGCTGTAGAAGGCAAATATGTTTCAATATTGTGTTCATCTTCATATGTCTGCAGAGACACGAGTTCAAACACTCCTGTCTTCTTCCATAGTTCTTCCTAAATCTTTTGGCCAATACGGAGGTCATTGAGAGGATTCATATATGTGTGTGTTTGTGTGTGTGTGTGTGTGTGTGTGTGTATGTGTGTGTGTGTGTGTGTAGTAAGTCTTGGAGGCTGAAGCATTCTATTAGATTGTATGAAGGCTGAAGACTTCTGGGTCTGGGCTAGCATCTTGAAGATTAGATTGTATGGAGGCTGCAACCCACTAGGACTGGGGATTAAATTAGCCAAAGAATAAACTGCTTTTGCCCTGAATCAATTGGATACATCTGATGTCCAAAATGCCCAACATACTCAAAGTGCCCAACATCACAGAGGATAGAGACATCTGACAGAAAAGTCACAGAAGACAGGAGACATCTGACAGAAATGTGTGTGTGTGTGTGTGTGTGTGTGTGTGTGTGTATAGATGGATCCATATACATATTTATTTATATATACATATATATATTTACTAAGATGGATCACTGAGTAAAAGCGCTTGTCACACAGCCTGACCACATGAGTCCAATTCCCAGAAGCACATAAAGGTGGAAGGGGAGAAGTAAACCCAGAAAGTTGACTTTTGACCCCTACATGCTTGCCACAGCACATGTACTTTAAAACAGAGATCCTGCCAGTAAGAATAGAAAACAATTTAAACTTTAAAAATCAAATTCATTATATTCTAAGAAACATGGAAAAATAAATGCAAAAAGGTTTATTAATTTACTTATTAATATATACATATAAATATATACATATAAATATATATATATGTATATATATACATACATATGTATTGTGTGTGTGTGTGTGTGTGTGTGTGTGTGTGTGTGTGTGTGTGTGTGTGTATCCATACTGGAAAGTGCACATCGAGAGAGGGGCACATGACAGGAAGGTCCAAGGATCAAAATTCTCCCATGAAGAAGTTGAAGAACCACTGCAACTTCTTTTGGTGATGAATTCATGTGACTTTCTCCTCTGTGGTTTTCTGTCAGATGTCTCTGTCCTCTGTGATGTTGGGCACCTTGAGTATATTGGGCATTTTGGACATCAGATGTATCCAATTGATTCAGGGCAAAAGCAGTTTATTCTTTGGCTAATTTAATCCCCAGTCCTGGTGGATTGCAGCTCCCATACAACCTAATCTTCAAGATGCTAGCCCAGACCCAGAAGTCTTCAGCCTTCATATAATCTAATAGAATGCTTCAGCCTCCAAAACTTACTGCTCACTGAGCCACTAGCTTCTCTGAACTCAGAGCTGTACTAAACTCAACTGACTCTTCTGGTTCAACTCAACTCACTGTTCTGGCTCAAACTCTTCTCCAAGCTGACTGGTCCGAACTAACCTTCTAAGTCAGCTGCATGTTTCTAACTGAACTCTTCTGACTCTGGCTGATTATTGCAGCTTCTCTGAACTGAACTGCTCTGGACTCAACTCCAAACTGACTCACTCTTCCCATCTGATACTGACTTCCGCAGAACTGCCTCTGTGTCTCTGCCTCAGACTCCTCAGTCTGCTTTCATCGTGTGAGAGTTGGACACATCCTTACTCTGACTCACTCTGCTAACTCTCTTCTGCTCTTCACTCTGACTGATCTCAGACACCACGTCTTGCCTGACACTGACTCCTGAGCTCTGCTTCCTGACTCTGCTTCTACTTGCAGAATTTTGGGGAATAAAATGTGTGTGCTACCACTGTCTTTTGAATACTGGTATTAAAGGTGTGTACTAACATTCTTTTCAGCCTAGAGCAACTGTGGTGCCAAATTAAAAAATTAAATATTCCTCTACAGGCACCTTTAATCCCAAACTGAGACTGAACCACAGTGAAATCTGAGATTGAGTCAGAATGAGGACATGCTCAACTTTCAGAATATAAAAGGAGGCTCTCAGCTCACAGCCAGTTCAGTAAGGGAGTTGGAGAGTTAGGCAGCCAGCTCACAGACAGAAGAGAAGAAGACAAAAAAGCAGAACCCAGTCCAGAATAAGCACAGAGAAAGCAGAGAAGAGTCAGAAGCAAATGGTTTATGATTAACAGTTTGGAGTTCACAACACTAATCAGAGTGAAAAGAGATAGTTCAGAAGACAGCTAATCAGAGTGAGCTCAGTAAGCAGTAAGTCTCAGACGCTGAATCATTTTAGGTTTAGGTTTGCAGATTAGATTGTATGAAGGCTGAAACTGTCTAGGACTGGAGATTGAATTACCAAAGAATAAACTGCTTTTTACCATGAACCCACAAGAATAAATAATAAATAAATCTACATATACACATTTTAACCTCATAGTATTATATACTCTTTGATATTAGCTGTCAATTGACACATGAATGTGAAGTTTCAATTAGCATCTTATTTTGATGTTTTTTATGTCCTAAAGTACTTATGACAACATTAAGTAATAAGTAGAAGCTTGGAAATACTTTTCAATGATCATAATAACAATGTTATTTATTTACTTCTGATATTCTAAACTTTTCATCTCTTTTTAAGAAATATTTTGAAAGATCTAGTGTTTTTCAGGGTCTGTCAATTGTTAAAAGAAAAACTTTTCTAACTCTGAAATGTCAGTTAGTGAAAATTAAGCTGCCAGTTGAGGGGATAGTAACCAGAATGTATTTCACACACACATGAAATTGTCAAAAAGCAAAATTAATTTTAAAAAATGAAGCTGCCTCTTGCCACCGTTTTCCTTTTGTGGAAGCAGATCAAAAGTACATTAATAGTTAACAAAGCTAGAATATGATATATGAATGAAGCTTCTCAATTTTAAAAGTACTTAGACTGTATTTACAAAAGATCACTACCATTAATTATTAAACATTTGGATTTGACCAGAAACCAGAGCATGAGTTTAAAAAGCTCTGTTTAAATGAACTACTTAATGCTATCATGAACACTTTATCTAGTCAATGCAGTGAGTTGTTATAAAGGGACCTTTCAAATTTCTTAAATCAGTGGGCAGAATTTAATGCTAAGTCAGTTTAAATTTAATTTGTTCTTTAAAAAATGCTTGCTCAAAACAAAATGGTGATCCTCAATTATTTTATATACTAAACTGAACATAGTTTACACCAGTGCATTAACCACAAAGAAAGGCATTAGGAAAAACAAAGCTTGCACTTCTCTCAAAGCTGTTAAATTGCTGAGACATTCCACATTTACACATGCAATGTTTGATTGTGTTCTTCTTAAAACACATGCTTGTTTTTGTCAGATCAAGATATGCCCAAAATTCTACACCAGTTTTTGCTTCTAATTAAAGCAATCATCAATCCAAGGATTGTCATCCATTTTATTTCATCTCTACATCAAAAAAGAGTAATTTAAAAAAATTTAATTCCCTTGAAATGGTAAGATAAATGAAAAGGTAAGTGCCTTCACATAATAACAGTAGGCTGAGCCTTTGGGAAATGGTTGATTTTTCTCAATACAAGGTATTTAAAACTCATTCAAAAGTGTTCTTTTAGGATGCCAATATCAAAGAGGATGCAAATGTTCATGAGGAACTTAGAGCTTACCAGATGTTCTAATCCAGCTTTGATGTTTCCAGATTCCCTAAAAAAACAGAAGAATGAAAGTTCTAAATATTTGCTAAATCCTTGTTTGCTCTAATTTATGTTTACCTGAAACCGCTTTATAAATCCTTACAATTTTCCATTTATCTTTACTAATGTTCATAATAACCTTGTTTTTAAAAAGAAATTTTCCACTAACAGAGAACATTTTTTTCAAAGTAGTATTACCTTTAAAAGTTTTATTCAACTAACTGAAAAAAAATGTTTCATATTTTTCTGTCAATGAAGAACAAAAAAATGCCAAGTACGTTCTTAGTTTACTATTCATACAGTAATACATTTATTTACATTAGCACTTTAAAATTACGGAAGTGTTCAACCACCAAGTCTTATCTACCACCTAGACTCTAAAACTGTATGCTTCTGAGTATAAATACCAAAAACATTGATAAGTAATTTTTGAACACTGTTTAGCTTCACTAAAAATCAAGACCTATAATTATTATGCTGAGAAAATACCAACAAAAACATCAACTATGATATACTTAATATCTTGCTTTTGATTATAAAAGAAACTGCTGATGGAACTAAAATTAAACATTTATGCAAGTTGCAAAGAAAATTGAAATGTACATTTGATGAAGCATGCCGAATACCTGAAAGTTTTAAAGGTTTACTTTTTAAAAAATTTTTTTCTTTTATCTTTTAATTTTAATATAATTCCATCATTTCATCGGTCCTTTTCCTCTGTCCAACCCTCCCTTGCTCTCTTTCAGGACCTGAAATTCAGGACCTGTTTTTTCATTAATTGTTGCATATTCTTATTTGTACATGTGTATTCATTTATATTCCTAAATATAACCTGCTTCATCTGTGTATTACTTGTATGTATGTTCCGAAGCTCATCACTTGGTGTTGGATAATCAGTTGTGCTCTTCCCTGGGGAAGACTATTTCTTGTACTTCAGCATTCCTTATTTGCCTATAGTTCTTTGTGTAGTGTAAAGGCCTGATGGTCCTTTCCCGAACCACTCCGGCATGTCTGTCATTGTCTTTGTTCAGCTCATGATTAGGCAGTCATGCTGGTGAGACTTTATGAGTGTAGCTTCTGACATTACTACAAGACATAGTCTCACAACAAACGCCCCGATCCTGCAGTTCTTACAATATCCACCCTTTCTTCTGCTATGTTCCCTGATCCATAGGTGTGGATAGAGTTTTTTAGAAATATCCATTGGGACTGGCTCTATAGCTCTGTGTGTTGATAGGTTGTGGTTTTCTGTAACGAGGTCTGTCTGTTGCAAAGAGAAGTCTCTTTGATGAGGGATAGAACAACACTTATCTGTGGGGTATAACAACAAATATTAGAAGTGTAGCTAGCTGGAGATTGTGCTGGTTTAGTAAAGTTGTGGTTTATAGGTTCTCCTCCAAGACCCATGACTTCACTAGGCCTGGGTAGCTGATTAGGTTTCCAGCACCAAGCACAATTTTCCTCCTCTTGAATGGGTCTCAAGTTCAATTAGAGAGCCTTTGGTTACCATCAAAGGTATGTGAGCCACTACTGCAGCCTTAGGTTTATCGTGACATGCTGGTCGTTGGTATGTTTTAAAAGTATCATAGTTGAGTAGATGCTGTTTGTTTCACTCATGGTGCCTTCTGGCACCATGAAAGCTCATAAACAGGGAGGAGTTCAGTTCCAACTTAGGGACCTCTGGTCCTATGTCTTAACTGCATGGAAAAGGTTTATATTTTAACAATTTTATGTATATATGTGTGAGCCTACATGACTATAAGTTCACCACATACATGCAGTATACCATGGAGACCAGAAGAGGCTGTAAGAATCCCCAGAAAATGGAGTTAAAGGTTTATAAGCTGCTCGAATCCTCTACAATATCTAGCAAGTGCTCTTAACTGCTGAGCCATCTTTCCAGACCCTACATGGATTTTTTAGAAAATTGAAATCTCTATCAGTTTATTAGTGACAAATGAACTTTGACTTTCCTAATCCGATCAAACAATATTTTAGCATGATCAAGCAAAGTTTTAGCATGATTATAGGTCTTACCTTAAAAAAAAAGATTAATTTTGGACTGAAGATATGGCTCAGAAGTTAAGAGTGAGTGTGTGCTGTTCATACAAAGGATCCGAGTATGGTTCCCAGGACCCATGCCAATTGACTCACAACTGCCTGTAACTCGAACTCCAGGGGCTCCAATGTCCTCTTCTGGCCTCCATGAGCAGCTGAACTTGCATGCACATATCCCACGCATATACTTATTACTAAAAATAAAATAAATCTAAATTGTGTGTGTACATGTGAGTATAGGTGCCTGCTTAGTACAGAAGAGGGCTTTGGTCCCCTAGAACTGGAGGTTTATAGGCAGTTTAAATTCTGAGTTACAAAAATAACCATAGAATGTCCTTGTGAAAACGTAAGATTTCTTTGCATACCAGTTCAATTAAACATCAGTTTTATAATAATAAAATCTGAAATAAGTATACACAGAGTTCCCTGTCCCACCTTGCAGTAATTTATTCTTGCTATTTATTATTAGGGTTATGCTGACATTAGAGATCAGAGAATGAGTTTCACTAACCTTTACATTTCTACATTGAATGCAAAGTTTTGCAAAGGTTACTAGAAGAAGCAGAAGTGAATGGTTAAAATGTCAGGCAGAAAATGCTAACTTACTCTTGGTATGCTGGATTAGGCATTAAGAGCAGAGGTTAGAAGCCTTGAGTTAGTTTTTAATCAGTATAACCTAAGGGATTAAAGTTAAGAAAATCTGGGAAGATAGTACAGTAAGACAGAGATAGGTATTTTTACTCGAACTTACTATGTAGAGAAGGCTGGCCCCCAAATCAAAGATATCTGGCTGCCTCTACCACCTGAGTGCTGAGATTAAAGGTGTGTACTATCATTCCCAGCTACAATATATTTTTTAAATATATATTTCAAATGACACGTCAAACAAAAAACTAGGTATTATTATTGGCACATCCCTTTGTTCACTACCAAACACAAGCGAATATAATCTACCAGAGTCTTGGCTATGCAATATCCTTAATTATTATCATCTAGGTACATTTTTCTGTTTTTAAAAATGGTACTTTATTTGAGACCATCCTCTTCCCTCACATAAATCACTGAATCAGATTCTCAATGTATCTCAATGGCTCCTGCCTTTGTTCAATGTCAATGTACCTTTCATAATAAAATGAAATCTTTCTAAAGTATAAGTTTTCCTAACACATGTATCTTGCAAAAGCTACATCACATGGGAAGTGATAGCAAAACCCAAAGAAGACAATAAACCTAGTTTTCACTCTTAATGAGCTAATTGATCATGCAAATGCAGCCAAAATGCTCCTTCCTCTCACCCCTGCCCCTTCTCATTTTTCTAACAAATAACAAAATGAAAAACAAACTTTTAGGACTCCTAACACTGTTTCAATGGAAGAAAACTTCTACCTTACCACAATATAACAAGTTTTTGCAAAAATGATTTTATAACACCCTGAACATATCCTGTGACAGAACTTATTATAGGCCATTAAAATGTTCATTTAGTTTCCCAATTACAGCATTATAAAGAAAACTCCTAGAGGAAATACATTAAACTAATAAAAAGTACTTTATATTCCAGCATCTACTTCACAATGTTTGAATCAGAGCACGAAATTACAAGCATCTGCTAGTTTAACTTAGGAAAAGTCTTACACAGTTCCATTCAACCTTAGTTAGTTTTCTATTGTGGTGGTAAACACCATGATTTCAAAAACAACTTGCAGAGAAAAGGGTTTATGTTATCTTACAGCTTACAGTCCACCATTCAGGGAAGTCAGGGCAGAAACTGGAGAGAAGAACCTGTATTTGGGGATTGAAGCAGAGGCCATGAAGGAATGCTGCTTATAGCCTTGTTCCCCAAGGCTTCCCAGCCTGATTTCTTATACACCCCAGGACCACCTGCCCAGGGTTAGCACCATCCACAATGGGTTGGACCCTCCCTCCCACATGAATCAATAATTAAAAAAATGCACCATAGGACTGTCCACAAGCCAATATGGTAGGGCATTTTCTCAATTAGGGTCCCCTCTTCTCAAATGACTCAAGCTTGTATCAAACTGACATGAAACCACTCAACACACACCCCATCACCAAGCCACACAAAAAGCAAGGGGCTGCCACCTGTGAGGGGTTAATCTGGATAGAAAGTAACATGATGATATAGGGGTGAGAAAGGATCTGTGTGCGTGTGTGAACACATGTGGAGTGAGTGTTTTTTTTTTTTCATTTTTAATAGTGTTTTTGAAAGAGATGGAATTGTTGGAAGCTGGACTAGAACAGTAGCGTCTTCCAACTTCAGTTCTCAAATTAACCAATACTGAAATGTCAAAGAGAAGAAGATTCTTCCATAACACTAAGGGAAAAAATTTCTAAAATGTCTTTATTAACACGAGTCAAAAATACAAAATAATACAGAAAGGTTTCTAAAAAAGTATTAAAAATGACCAGACAAATTGGAAATGACAACTTTAGTGACAAAATATATTACATCCTCAGTCTCTTCCAAATTTTATATGTAAAAGTCCCCTCAAAACAACACAAATAAAGCAACATAAGTACATATAAATTATTATCTTGGTTCTAGAAGCAAAATATCTAACTTTGAATTAAATCTCTATTACAAAATATCCAGGCAAGCTAAGTGATTGTCCACCTCAACTAAAGCTACAACTGTGCGATTAAGGAAAATTCACAAACAATACATAAACATAGTAAGATATGCCTACTATAATAAGTTGTTTTTTTTTTTAAATATGCAATATAAGATTTACAAAGACCCATTTTAAACTATAAGGTGTTATAGAAATTATGATGTGGCAGGTAGTATTTAGTACAAAAGGCTTAAAAGTCATTACAAAAGTCTTAATGATTTTGTTTTTAAAATAGAGACACAAACTCCAAAACACTGATAAAGGTATCTTGCCACAAATGGTATAAAACCTGTCCTCTTAGTGGTCTGTCTCTTGGGTTGTCCCTGTCATGACTTCATCAATATTTGTGCAACTCCTTTTGCCCTGTGCTGAAAGCAGACTTAATTCAATTATAGGTCTCAAAACTGATAAAATGGTCCTGAAGTGGAAAATGGGAAGAGATTATTGGCAAATGAATAAAGATTTGTATCGAACTAACACACAGGAGTACAGCAGGTCTTTTTTTTTTAATCATTCCCTGTCTTAAATCTTCTGGGAACCATGAGTTTCCCTTCCCCTCACGCAGCACATCGATTTCTGAATTAGACTGCAATATTAAATAATTAATATACTTGCCATGATTGATGTTCTGCATTAGTTGAATATTAGGTTATCAATCAAAATCCACTTGGTTTAATGTAATAATATTGAAAAAGTGTCACGAGTTGTTCATCCAATTTGTAGTTGAGGCAGCACAGATAGTAATGTTGGTATAACAGGAGCTTTAAAGCAGGAAATGCGGTAGCTCAATAATATGAGGCAGACATGGCAAACTAGGCTGGAGAGGCTGAGGGTGCCTTGAAAGAACCACGTGCACCCTATTGTCTTACTCATACAAAAAGAGCCCATGACAAGCAAGGAAGAAAAAAAAAAAGTCCAGTGTTTTTTACTTTGTTGGAAGCAAATTTCATTATTTTGCTAAGATGCTTGAAGTACAGAAACTTCCTATGATAAACCTGTTTCCTCTTAAGAAATATCTAAACAAAAGTCTGAGGATTTTTGATTTTTGTTCTTGTTTTAAGATCTAGTCTTGCAAGGAAGAGATCAATATTCTCATATTCTCTCTCTCGTTCTCTCTCTCCATATATATATATCTGTCTTTCTGTCTTTCTCTCTCTCTCTCTCTCTCTCTCTCTCTCTCTCTGGTATTCAGTAGAGTACAATAATAACCAAAGAAGTGACCATTAAGTTTTGTAATGGTCTATAGGAATGAGATTAAACACAACAATTTATAATGGTTTTATAGTTTAAAATTCTCTTCCCTTGATTTTCAATATTTTGTACTTATCAAAATGTTTATTAGCTTAGAAAAATAATTTCTTCTCAAATAAATATATTTCTAATTATGCCCTATTATTCAATCCAAAATTTGTTACTGATCTACTGTAAAAAATTTAATAAGAAATTTAATTTAAAATCCTCCAAAAAAGGTAATCTTTGATATGTGGAAACTGAAGAAATTAAGTATAAATAAAACCTTCTCAGAGAGCAAGCCAAAATTCCAGTATTTCATTATAAAATACTAACAAAAAACATTGCATATAACTAATAGCAAAATTAATGTATCATTTCACTGAAAACTGATTAATAAATAAAACATTAAATATATTTATAATCAGTAACATATTATTCCACATGTGATATGCATTTAATTGGTAATTGTAAAAAAAATTTTTCAAAAAAAATCAATAAAAATTTTATATTAGGCTTTTGTCATCAACTATACACTATTCACTTTTCAAAGGTCAATGAAGACCTTTCTATAGTCAGAAGACCTATGATTAGAGTTAATTTTGTGTTTTCTCCTTCATGAGGACAAATCTACATCAGCTGAATGGTTTTGATCTTGATAATAGTCAAAGATTATAAAAGCTTTTAAAAATATACAAATAAAAGTCTAGATTTTCTCCATGAAACAATATATGTATATATATGCATGTATATACACATACATATGCATTATACAGATAAATATGTTATGTTTATTAAATTTTAAATAATATTCTCTTAACGTCTAAAATTTCTCCTTCTTTTTCTCCTTCTCCTCCTCCTCCTCTTCCTTCTCTTTTTTTCATTTTGGTTTTTTGAGACAAGGTTTCTCTGAGGTAACTCTGGCTATCCTGGAACTCACTCTGTAGATCAGGCTAGGCTTGAACTCACAGAGATCCACCTGTCTTTGCCTCCTAAGAGCTAGGATTAAAGGCGTGCACCACCACCACTTGGCAACATTTTAAAATTTGAAAGACAATCATTAGTGAGTATCCATGATGTTAAGACAAGTTGAAATTAAACATACTAAATATGCTTGTTGTTATAATACACAATGAGCTTACTCCAATGGGAAACTGAGCATTTAAGGTGACATGGAAAATTAAGCTAATTATAGTCGGCCAGATAAACAGGTTCTAGAGTTCACAAAGGATCATGGGGAAAGAGAAAAGATCCCAATATTACTTAAGTCGTACTCTAGATTACAAGCTCAATGGAAAACTTCAGAGAATTTTCCAGTAGGAGATTTGTTTTACAAGATTCAACTTTTAAAGTTCTTCAAACACAAGAGACTTGGAACAGAAAGCACCTGGAATGCTGAGAGGAGAAAAAGGAGCACAGAAAAGTTGCCTATTAAGCACCCTAATTGCTCTAAAGAATTATAATGATCAGAAAACAAAAAGAGCAGGATTATTGAGACATGATCTACATCTTAGATATTTAAAACTGCACTGTTCAACAAAAGGTAATATGTAAAGCCATTAATGTCTATCCAGGTAGGAAAATATATGGTCCATAAGCTATCTGACCTTCTATTTTCTACATACAAGACAAACATTCCTCATCAAATTCAACCTCTTCTCCCTGAGGCTAGGTCTAAGTCAGTATCTTTCTTAACACATTGTTCAAAGGAGTCATGGCCAGTCATCTGGAATTAACAGGTGAGATGACAATCCATTCACCATCACATCACCTCTCTTAGTCTATGTCCTTGACCTAGTTCAAGTTCAAAAAAGAAGAAATTTCCATATGCATTAGAGTGGCTGAGAAAGTTTTCTAAGATAAGGATAACGTTGGCAGGATCCTGAAGACTGGTTATATTTGTGTAGACCAAGTAAACAGAAAAGAGGGAAAAGGCATGTAAGCTCAAAAGCTTAGCATGACAAGAGATGAAGTATGGAGAGTAATCTGCCCACAGACGATGCATTAAAGGTTATATAAGCACAACTCTTTAATTCAAAATAATTTTATTTTGTAAGTTTTTAGGTCCACGATGTATGCTTCTATGTATTGTACATTATGAAAAATTAAAAGCCTAGAAAACATGTAGATGTTAAAAGCTAATTTTCTTAATTACTATGTGTATCCAGGTATAGGACTACAAACACAAGACTATCCTAAAATGCACAAAGGTGCCATATAGGCTAGAAGTGGCCTTAAAAACAATAAGTGCTCACTGTAATTCAAAATTACATCTGGTTCTAATGAAGAATAAAATAAAAGGTACCTGAATATCACCAGCCAGTGATAATAGCTTCACTATGTTATAGCTTTTCAAGACATTTTTATACAACACACAAATATAATTATTTTTCTTACACAAATGAGATCAGACTTAATTATGTGGATTAAACATTTTATTACTTAATTACATACTGTAAACAGTTTCTTAAGTATAAAAAATACATTTACATATAACATTTAAAATGTTTCTACCCTATTCTGTTGGCAGATATGCAATGGGCTAGCTTATTTTAAATTGTTGGGCATTTGAGTTAATCATAATTCTTATTAAAAATAAAATTGATTTGTAAAATTGGTTAGCCATAGTATTCACAAATAATTTATAATTTTTATGTAATTTTAATTTACTTTGAGGATCAGGCAAGCAATTTCAGAAAGAAATATACCAAAATCTACTCTACTTAACCATAAGCAATTTATATTCATTTGTTATATTTATGCAACTATCTTTTAAATTATATTTCTACTTTCAAAAAGTCTAGTATCATAGAATTATGTAAAAACAGTGCCATAAAAGCACTATCTGCGAAAATGCATGACTTGTCAACAATTCCCAATAGTTTTATATATTATATAATATATATATTATATAAAACCATTATCTTCAGCTGTTAGAATTGAAAGAAAATGCAATATTTTTATATTTCAAAAATCTCAGCAATTCAATGGAGAGCAGTTAATTTTTTCAATTATTTAAACTCCTTTGATGCTGTTTGCTCCTGCCTGCTGTTCTCCCATTTAAGCAGACTCAAAAACTTCAGCAGAGACAGAAACTCAAACTGAACTCCTCAGCCTAAAATCCAACAGTTTTGTTCATGACAAATTAATTACGATTTTTTTTTTTGCATATGTCTTTGTGTCCAACCTGAATGTATGCGTATGTGTGTTCTTATGTGTGTGGACACCCATCTGTGTGTGAATGCACACATGTGGAGGCCTGAGTGACCTTGGGTGTCTTTCTCAATTTATCTCCACCATCTTTATTGAGTCAGTTCACCTGTGTGGTTAGTCTGTCTTACCAACCTGCCTAGAGAATTTCATCTTCATCCTCAGAGTGCTGGTAACTACTGTGCCCACCTGGAAGGCTAGGATCCAAACCAGTCCTCATGCTTGCATAGCAAGTAAATACTTTCCCCTTGGGGTCATCTCCCAGCCCTAATTGTTGCTTTTGGTTTTGTTCAGTTTTGTTTTGTCTCAAGTCTTTGTGCTGCTTAGCTTTAATGGTGCTACTTGTCTAAGTGAACTGATTTTCTTAAGAGATTCAGCTTCTGAGGAAACATGGAATGTATTTGTCAAGCACCTAAATACTTTTCTATTAATCAGCTAATTTAACTTTTAAAGGTCTATTATAAAAATATAGTTAATAATTCTACTTAGAGATGAGATAAACAAGCTTAGTGAGATTAAATAGGCCAAAAAGTAAACATTTAAGATACAAAAAGAAAGACTTGAATTCAGGCTGCCTGAATTTTAATGAAGATAAAGTTTATTAATGTCAATCGTGAAAAACATTAACCTCAATAATGAAATAAGGTTTGGAGTATTCTTCTGCTCTGTGATTGGAAATAAGACTAGGGAGAAGGCCTCAAACAAATAACAGTTTAAGTAAAAAGAACAATAATTCCTGGTAATAGTCCCACATGTTGTAGTTGCTGAGCCTGGTCATGTACAATTCATAATGTTTCAATAATTATAATTCAAAATATATAATTCAATAATTATATAATATATAATAATATATTTCAAAGACTCAGGTCTCTCACATACTGATTTAGAGTAGACATAACATCTTCTAGAGGATAACTGGGAAAATACATCAAAATTCCACCCCCAGCCTCTCAGAGACAGGGTTGTAACTCTGGCTGTCCTGGAACTCACTCTGTAGACCAGGCTGGCCTCAAACTCACAGAGATCTGCCTGTCTCTGCCTCCCAAGTGGTGGAACTAAAGACCTGAGCCACCACAGGCCAGCTCTTTCAAAAAAAAAAATTATTTTATTTATACAAGTGCTCTATCTGCATGTACACCTGCATACCAGGAGAGGGCATCTGATCCTATTATAGATGTTGTGAACCGCCATGTGGGGTGCTCAGAACCTCTGAATAGTGCTCCTAATCAGTAAGCCATCCTTCCAGCCCCTCAAATTTCTTTCTTAAAATTTAAATTTAGATTTTATTTATTTAAATCAGGAAGTATCTCTACTTTTTTTCATATTTTTAAAAATTCTGAACAATGCACATAAAACATTTGACCTTGCAAAGTTTCTAAGTTTAGTTTAATGATATATTATATATATATATATATATATATATATATATATATATATATATACATACATACACACACACATATATATAACCTTGTTGTATTTAATTTTGCAAAATGAAAAGAAACCAAATGTCCAGGGCTGGGAAAGTAAAATATTAATATCAATATCACAGAGACTTATACAATCACTAAAATGATGATGTAATTGTATACTTACAAAACTGTTCTGTGGCATATTAATTTTTAAAGCATATTTCAATATGATAGAATGTCTACATTTGTAAAAAAAAAACTTGTATGCATTCATGTCTACAGTAGGGTTCATCTGTGTTATCTAAAAAAACAAACTGAAATGTAAACACTATTTTGGAGTGCCGTCTATATTCATTCTAACCCTTTTTTTCTCTTTTATGTAAAATATTTGCAATGAAATACACTACTGTTGATTCAAATTTAAAGTATCTTATAAAATCCTAATAGTAACTTACGGAGTAATACACTATCTTTATTATGTGAAAAATAAATGTGAAGCTTAGAGTAAGAAAGTAGATTTATAAAATAGAAGAGACTGCTCTATTCAAAGCTAAAACAACATTTGTAAAAGAAATGTAGTGTGGTATATTAACTAAAAGGAGGCTGAGTTTATACTGAACCCACATTTTTCCTGTTCTCCACATGACTGCTAAACTTTCTCATAAATAATTTATCTGCATGCCTATTACCTTCAGTGTGTAAAACCCTATCTACATTTCTGTTCAGTTTTATAGCAGCTACATTGTCTAATACAAATGTAATCTTCCTAAATTTGCTATGTGATTATATAGACACAGATGAATTACCTTTACGTAGAGAATGGGAAACAACTAGAGATAATACAGTCACATCCACAATACATGAGACTGTCGGAAATAGCCAGCTCTTCAGTGATCCATCTGGAGAGGTTGAAATACCGTCCCTCCCTATAGTAGTACACTGCTGCTGGAGTGGCTCAGCATGGAAGACATAGAGGCATATTTCATATGTGTAAACTCTGCCAGACCTCAGAAGAGAGGACCACCATAATGGCCCGTGCCACTCTCAACAGTGGAACCCTGAGCATCTGAGTTCAGGTGTTTTATTGATTCAGAACTCCTCAGATATTCTACTAATACCAAGTACAGATGATAGGCAACTAAATATCCCCCAAAGAAATCCAACACCTGAAAACAATACAAAATGCCCTAGACAGCCTCCCACCCAACAGTGCATAAAATAATTACTTTATATATAGCAAAAAATAAACTTCTACAACACCTCCCTGTGTCATTTTTATCAGATTTGGTTTCTACCACTTCACAACAAAATTGCCCCAACACTGGCCTCCTTAAACAATGTCATCACACTTCAAGATCATGTCATTGCCTTTGTTGTAACCTATATTTAGTTAATAATTTTCTGTTATTACACACAATAGGTCTCTTTTCAAACCAATTAATTTTCTTCCCAGTAATTTTGCTCATGAATTTATCTACCCCAAAACAATTTTCTCTTGCCCTTCTCATTATTAACTTTTCATATTTATTGTCTATAGACCAAATAAATTCTTACTTCTGCTATATGCATGATGTATTTTTACATTTCTAAACTTGCATTCCCATTCTGACATTTAATGGTTATGTATCATCACAACACAGCCTCTTCATAAGGTTTTCCTTACTACAGGAAGGGGGAAATCCAATGCTTTGAGATGGAACTCTGAGAGACAGTTGGCCTTGTTCACTAACAAAGTGTCATGATTCCTGTATATCTCCTTCACAGAACATGAATTGAAACCCTGTATCACTTGCACTCTTGCCAAGAGACCTGGGTAGACTCTTTTGAAATGACAGGATATCAAGACTGTCTATCTCTAGTTTCAGTGAATTGTTCTTATGGAAATCTCCCCACACTTGAAAGACAAAATCTTAAGTTGCGTCCATGTGTTTATTCCTCAAGTAATTTGTTTAGGCAAGCTTTCTATTTTATTATACCTTATGAATCTTTTTATTATTGTAACTACTGACACATTATTAATTTTGCAAATTATGGGAATTTACTAGGGTGTTTACATACATGCACATTACATCATGTTCTTATTCATATTAAGCATTCGATGAGCGCAATGTTAACCAAATTATAACATTCACTATCTATATATTAAAGATAAAAATCCCTAGAACTTGAGATATAAAGGTTAACTAAATCAATTATATTTATATGTCACTAACATCATTATCTTCCTTTTACTGAGTCAGAATTGAATGATCATTGGGAGGCATTCACCCTCTTAGTTAAGCAAAAGGAATGATAACAAGATTGGTGGGCTTTATTTTAGCCTTTGTCACCAAAATGTAGTGAATTGTTTTTATAAAACTTTTACTAAAAAAGTTATTAGCTATACATAGGTTATAGCAAAGACAGTGACATGATCTTCCAGTGTGATTATAGACAATCTATTCACTGTTTAACAATTCTAAGAGTATTGAAATGCTGTATGTTGTAGAGAAAGAGAGTAATTTTTCTTCACCATTCAGAGGTTCTTACTTGAAATGGACTTATAGAAAAAGATAAGTTAAAAGAAGGAAAATATAAGTTTACTAGCATATGTATTCTCTATACACATAGGATATATTCAAAGAGAAGACTTTATACTCCAACTTGTATGCCATTTTCTAAAGATTACAGTGAAATTTTAATGAAATGGTAGAGTGAGAGATAAGAGTACACATACTCTTAACTTCTAGTGGGTTACTTTTCAATAGACCCATCATAAGCTGAAAATATCATATCATAAACTGAAAGTGTGTTCAATATGCCTCACCAGCAAAATATTATAGCTTAGCAACACAGTATGCTGTGTATGGATTTCTTATACTGGTGATGCTGTGGCTGGCTAGACATGCTGCCACTGTCTGGCATCATGACATGGTGTAATATACACATTACTAGCCCAGAAATAGAGCAAAATTCAAAAGACTTTCTGTTGAAAGTGTGTTACTTTTTTAAACTATATCAAAGTAAAATAAATAAATAAACATATACATGCAAATAAAAATGAATCATAAGCTGAAACACTGATAAGTCAAGACTACTTTCCATTGCCTATGGTTGGGTTTGAAAGATCACAGAATTTTGGCCTGGATCCAGATTCCACAGGCAACATCCTACTTGTTTCTCATTTTCTTAGTTAAGCTTTTGGGAAGAGAAAACTAAATTAAATGAATTCATATTTTCTACCACACCCAATAGTTACTTTTTAAAAAGTAATCAGTAGTGTCCAAATTACCAGTGTCTATATAACCAAATAACCAAAACCTTTTCATCCAAATCTCTGTGCTTCTCATAAGAACTGTGCTATCCAATGCTCCCTCTTTCAAAGCTTCTACTTATCATCTTTGAGATTGCATCATTTGGTTTTTCTACACTTTCTAAAATGAAAAAAAAAAAAAAAGCCTTGTTCAGTGTCTTTTGTAGGTTCATGCTCCTCTGTGCAACTGCTGAAAATCAGAGTTTCACAGGGGTCATTTTTCTTATGCTATGCTTTATCCTGGTCTATGCTACCCTGTGACAAAAACACGTCATTCATAAGTTCAAGATGTTAATACATTATTCAGTTGCCTATTTGACATATTTCTTTGCAGGCTTCAAAACACAAAAACAAAAAGTTTTAACGAGTCCAAAATTGAATTCTTTCTTGAAAACCAATTCTTTCTAGTATTTTCTATTTCAGAAACAGATCACATCATTCACCTGTTGAAGCCCATAACTCAGGAATCAACAAATTCTTTCTTCTTTCTTTCCCTTAGGGTAATGTCTGTCACTAAGTCCCACTGACCATGGCTTTTAAGTGAACATGGCTTTTAAACTGACCCACAGAAATTATCTCTATTATGTCAACTACCAGTGCCCTACTTCAACAGTCATAACCCCTAGCTTAGTCTTTCTTATTTCTCTTGTAATTATTGTCTTCAAGCTTAGTTTTGTTTTGCAAACAATCTATCCCAAATAGTAAGTTGTAATCTTATTTAAAAGGACTGTATTATTATCCTGTCCATGAAGCCTTTATGATTTGGAATCCTATCTAAATTATTTGTTCAATGACTGTACTGCTAGTCACTACCCCACGACCAGATTTTGTGTTAGATGTCATCAACTTAAGTGTAAAAAGTGGTATGTGTCCTATGGAGCAAATAGGCAGGAATGAAATCAGCATACAAATACATGATTAACAACTAATCACTGAGTAACTAGTAGTTTAAGTAGTTAATATATGAATAACATTTAAGAAATAAAATAATACAGAGCCTATGAGGTAAAATAACGGGAATACAAAATCTAGTTCAGGTCAAGGATTTCTTGCTTCATTGTCTTCCACTCTAATACTGTTGTTCAGCATTCCATATTTTTTGTGAACGTCTATTTTTTTGTTGTTTCATTTTGTTATGTTTTGCTTGTTTGGAATTTTTGTTTGCTTTAATTTCTGTTGTTAAGAGAGAAAGAACATGAAGTTAACTAAGTAGAGATATGGGAAGGCTATAGCAGGAGATGGAGGAGAGGAAAGAATATGATCAAAATATATTTTTTGAAAATTTTAAGAGCCCATAAATAAAAGACCAGTAACTGTCACAAAGCATAATTAAAATAGACTTACAGTACCATAAACTTCAAATCTATACAAAATACAAACACACACACACATACACATTTTCGTATTATCCTTAGGTTCCTTACCTATGGATTAAATATCCAAAGGCTCCAAATGGCAGATTTAACCAATCAGAGTCAAAAATATTTAAAAACAATAACTGAATCTGTATTAAAGATGTACAAACATCTTCCTTCTAATTATATATTATTTAAATGATATAGTATACCAACTATTTAAACACCAACTACATTGTATTCAAGTCAAGTACTCTGGTAGAATTTAAAGGATATGGGAAGACATACATGTATTTTTTGCAGCCATTATATCAAACTACATCAGGGACTTGAGTATCCATTGATTCTGGTGTCCTACAACTAGTCTCCAGCAGATACAGAGGGACATGTTGCTCCCTCCCCGCTTCCCTCTCTTTAGTCTTTTTGAATCGAAAATATACACACATTACTTAGGAAGATTAGGGGTATATTGCAACTTTGGACATTTACTATTAAATGAAATAGTCATGCTTTAACTATATTAAACCACCAATGGTATTTTTGGATTAGTCAAAGTGGTTCCAGGTTAAAATAATAAACTGAGAATACACTGATATCACCGTGTACCTTTTAGACAATGGCAGAAAGCGTAAAGGTACACTTACCAGTGGGGCTGGACTGAAGCTCGGTACTATAACACTTGCCCTGGACTTGTTATCCAGCACCAAAAAGGTTAAAGAGACAAAAGAATGGAGAAATCTAAACATTGCTTTCTTAAAATAAAAAGCACAAAGCTGTTTCTTTTTCAAATCTGAGATTTCAAAATCTAGTACTTCTGGTCATTAAGGTTATCCTTGCATCATAAACACAGTACAGACTTTATACATACATAAAAATACTGTTTCCTCTTCTGTTCAGAACAAACAAACACATTTTGGTGAAGAGTAGAGAAAAAGGGATAATGAAACAAATGTGGGCAGGCTGATAAACCTGGATAGGGAAGTTTCTTGTCTAGCCTTTGAAATATCTCTATAAGTTGCAACTTATATCAAAATAATTGCCAAAAAAATCCTATTTCTATGAAAGTTAGCCTAGTTTCAATTTTTACTAATTATAATATTCCTTTATGCAACAAATTTTCTATTCCTTGAAAAAATACTTTTTATCTAATTAATACAGTACTTAAATTTCTTAAATATAATTATAATAAAACAGAAATATTTAACAAATTTTTGAAAAACATAAGATTAAAAACTTCCGCTCAAAGGATAAACTCTAAGAGAAAAGATGCAAATAAAACGACTATCGTAATCTTTTGTTTTTTATTTGCAAGTATAAAACTGAAGAAAAACAAAAGCCTGGAACATAGCATCTGTCATATCAGAATATAAAAAGATGATCCTGGCACAAAATGAAAAAGCTCTAATTCATTTGCAAATCAAGCCTGCCGGTTCCATTTCAAGCTGGCGGTAACTGTCAAGAGTTAACAAGATAATCACTTTCAATCCTGCCTTCAATGGTACATTACACTGTTATTCCATTCAATAAGGCCGTTCTTTGGGGCACTAGATGAATGGTTTTCATTTCTAACTCACACAAAAAGTTGTGGGGGGAAAAATCCATGGGGCTTAAGAAAGAAATCCCTTTATGGGCATTTATCTGCCGGTACTTGCTTTTAGGCAAAAATGAGATATTTTGAAACATCAGTGTCCATTCACTTCCTCTATTCCTTTAGGCCCTTAATCCGTTAAAAAAAATGGCATATGAGAAAAGTGCAAAATGAGTTTCATTTTTTAAATTATCAATGTGCACAAAACAAAACTCTCTATTAAAATGATGACATGCAAATGCAACACTATCCCACCCAAAAGGCTGAGAGTGACCGACCTTCTTCCTATCTTAGGGTAATTCAGATGACTATTGTATATTGCTATCTTATAATTTGAGTAAAGTGTGGGTGCTCAAAATTTCACAGTTACCTCCTGTGGTATTCACAGTATTTATCACACTCCTTCAAAGGGATAATTTTACACACACACACACACACACACACACACACACACACACACACACACCTTCCCAATTCAATGAAATGAGTTGTAGCTAAGTGCTTATTTTAAAAGAAAACTGTTTTGCTTTACACAAAGCAAAACAAAAAGTTTAAAGACTTAAACATTTACAAATATACAAGTAGCTTGTCTTCACACTATTCTCTAGGATAAAAAAAATAAAAATAAAAAATCTTAAAATCTCTTGCATAATTGCTAATGTACTGACCTAAATCTACCAAATTCACAGTGTCAAAGCATGAAATTATGGGCACCATCTGTTTAAGAATTACCACTTAGTATTGAAGTCTATTTAGCAATAGTAACAACCTTTCTTTATCCACTCCCTCAACTCAGGAAATAACATTGCCATCTATTTCTACTATATCACAATCTCTGATCAACACTCTTTTCTTTTTATTAGCATTTATAAAAAACTATAATTAACATAACCAGAAATATATTCATAATTGAATATTTTTCTTTTCTTTTTTATAATTTTCATCTTTATTTGAGATAAAACATTGTCATACCTCATTTAATTCAAGCTTTTAAAAATCTTTGTAAAATCGATTACATTATATTGTAACAAAAGATTTAAGAAACCACAGTACTGAATACTTAACTAAAAAGATTACGAACTTAAATTTAAAAATTCAGATAACAATAATCTCAGCAATATACAATATAACCATTTTAATATAGGAAGTCCTCTAACTAGAAATTTTTCTGTAGTAAGGTAAGTTCTTACAATTTTCCAAATTATTGTTCACTAGTCATTTATCCTCAAAAGTTAAAAATTATCATTATTCTTAAAACAAAAAGATGCAGTAATATGGGTAGGAAAGTGATTATGAAGTCTCACAGTATTAGATATGTTTGATCATTAGCATTTATATTTTAAATTGATATTTGATCTAAAATGTGTCCTTGTGAACAAATTATAGTAAATCTGTATATTTTATAAAGCCCTCATATAATTTAAGCTCTATTGGAAAAACCAATAAATTTAAAGCATAAAAGCCTTGTTGTTTAATTTACTAAATTAAAAAAAGTTTATATGATATGATGTTATAAAACTCACAGCAGAAGTCAGTAAATCTCATTACACCAAATACTACACCTCCAGTAACAAGTTAAATACAGCATGCAAGTAGTCAGTGGTATAATATCCTCAATAAATTATGACTGAAATACATGATTATAATGTGTAATTTAAAACCTACTGGGAACAACACTAGAAATTCCTAAAGAACTCGGTAGACACAAAGCTACCTGCAGACTACAATTTTTAGAGATTACCATTTTGAGTTAGTTGCCATGCTGGGCATGGACAATAGAGTCTTCCTATCATTGAGGTACCTATGAGGTTCCTTTGGTTTCATGATCATAGTTAACTCAAGAGGTACAACTGTCTCATCATTCAGCTTCAAGTTGTCCAGCTGCAGCCTCTTTCTTCATTAGATCCCTGAGGTTAATTTTAAACAAGCAAGGCACAAAGGCAGCAGGAAACTTCATGTAAGCATCAACCACCATAACAGCAATGAAAGTTATTTGAGGAACAGTGCAACTTGAGCAGAAAAGTGCATTAAGAGTTGACATGGACGACACCAGGTAATCTGATATTCTATATTATGCATGTTTATATATGCATGTAGTTTGGGAAAGACCTTAGGCATGGCAAGCACAAATTCTACCATGCAGCTAGATCTCTATCTCCACAAGTAAAGTTTGTAATTGTAGGAGTATACACTTGTAAGTTAAATCTCTGCTTTTGAAATGTAATAGACTAAGTTCTCTACAATCTTTCCATGTAATATCTGAATACCTATTCCACGAAGTATTTTTCTGCTACATATAAATTTCATTATACATCTCAATTTAATAAATGTAATAAAACATTCCGATTACCAGTGCCGTATAATGTAGATACTTTTCATTGTAGCGACACCACTTATTTGAATTACTAAACACTTAACAATGAAGTAATATTTCAAAAACTGTTTTCTTTTCATTTTCTCAGTTGAAACAATTATTCATAAATTACATTAAAAGGCAAGAAATGTTTTCTCAGTGTGTTGTTCTTGTCCTCATATCTTGAAAGTATCAAAAGAAATAGAAGAGGTATTTCATGAAAGTGACTCCTTAAAAATGGATAAAAATAAGAAATGTGTTTACTCAAAACAAATTGTAAAACAAACAAACAAAACAAAACCAAAAAACACCCTAGAAAACATGATAGTAGGGGAAACAAACATCATTACCGAATGAATAAGGAAGAAGGGGGATAAACTTAATTAACATGCAGAAATGCTTCCAAAATTTAAGAATATGATAAAAACATCAAGATGACTCTTAATCGTGAATTGATACATTAATTTACCACAATTAAAATAAACTGGGGCTGCAGAGATGCCTGCATGGGTAAGAGCATTGTAGAGGAGCTGAGTTGGGTTCCCAGCACTCATATAGTAGCTCACAGTCTTCTGTGATTCCAGTTGTATGGGATCCAGCTCCATCTTCTGCTCTCTCTGGTGCATATACATATATGTAGGCAAAACACTTATACATAGAAAAATCAATCTTAAATTAATACAATCATTTTATCATTATTAGTTACATACATGTCTGAATACTTAATCATCCTAATACAAATCAGCTATTAATGTCTATAATTTAGAAATATTCAGAGAAATTAAAGTACTATTAAAAAGATGAATAAATGATCAGTGCAGTTAACTGGGAGCTCATCAAATAACAAATACAAAGCAATTGGGAGCTCATCAACATAAATGGCTGGTTATAAGACACTCAACCCTGAAAAATTTGAAAAATGAAAGTCAAAACAATACAATTATTATTATGCCTACTAGAATAGTAAAACTTTCCTTAAAATTATTCTCTCGGGGTGGTTATGGGGAAATGAATACCTTCAAACAAAGTTACTGGGTGTGTAGATTACTATATGATTACATTTACTCTTAGTCTAATCAACCTACTTATAAAAACTAAAGTATAATAAATGTATATATAATGATTCTGTAAAAATACTGCATACTATGTTGTTACTAGCATAATGGGATTCTGTTTAAGTCTGAGTGAAGGACCCAGAATGGTTATCTGAAAAAAAAAAAGTCACTGTAATATTATATTCAGCATATATCCCAAGAGAAATAGTCTATATTCATCATGTTCTATACTCACTGAAATATATTTTATAGCATGTTTTATGACATGGAAAAAGGCTCATAATATTTTTAAATTATATAAGCAGTATATAATATGGAAGGTCAATTGTATAAAAATACAAAGAGAATACTCTATTAAATACTAGAATGTAAACAAGCCTTTATGGTGAGTAATGAGATTATAGGTAACTTTTATTGCCTTAGTTTTTAACTATTCTACAATTCTCATGCAATTTTATAATAAGCACATATTATTTTTAAACTCAGACAACAAACTTAAAGACATCAAAGGGATGAAATTTCAGCAGTGAAAAAAATTGGTATCCCAGTAACAGAGACCCAAACTTTCATTTAAATTCACCTGCTAAACAAATTCATCGATAACACCTCAGAAATCTAAGACTGATCGATTTCCAGAGTATTTAGAAAATATATATTTATTGGAGAAGGGAAACCAAAATCATCTTTACTCAAAGTTTTGATTCTAGTATTTTCATAGCAATAAATTTGTTTTTCTAATGAAAGGCAAAAAACTCAAAAGAATATTTTAAAGTTTTATTAATTTTTATCCTTTTCCCTTCATCTTATAGTAGTATATATTCATTATGCAAAATAATAGCTTTACTTCTGACATTTGTATACATGTATATCATGCACCTTGATAATATTTACACCTCTCATTACATTCTGTCAACTATAACCATTGGCCCCTTTCCTTTTCTTCTATTTTCTAATTTTCTTGAAAACACCTAGATCCGAAATCTGAAAGAAAATACTGTATTTGTCCATCTGGGCCTTATTGCCTCCAGTACACATGGAGTGAGGGACCTGAACAAATTTATAGGCACATGGACTGATAAGCTCTGATCAGGTGGACTGAGTTCTTTGACAAAGAAACCACAGTGTGCCAGAAGGTCAGCATGTTTCTTATATGAAGTTGAACAGGGAGGTAGGATTAGTGCATACAACTGAACAAGGAGGCAGGTTTAGTTAATCTCAGTAAGAGCAGTCTCTGTAGGGGAGCAGTCTTCAGGACATCATCAGCAAGGGGGAGAAAGCAATAGAGGACATTTTCTGCAAACATTGTCAACATTCTCACTGGGATCCCTCAGAAAGTCTTTCCCATCACTTTTAACCATAGTGGGTGCGGAGGGCCTTGGTCATTTTCCCATGGATCTAAGGTTATGGTATTTAAAATGGTTATGCCTGTATCAACAACACATTCACTCAATGGTTTCCTCTATTCCCCATAGGGTGTAGTTTACTATTGCTTTACATGATCTCCAGTTCTATCCATTTCTTGCACATAACAGATTTCATTAGAGTACATAAAACGCCTATCGTGTACACACATCACATTTTATCTTTGTTTTGTCTGAATATCCTGTACTTGGCTATTGTGAACAGAGCACTGTAAACACAGCTATAAACACATCTCTTCTGTATCCAAAAATGTAGCTACAACTTTTAAAATAAATTTTGTGATTGTTAAACTTTCCTTTAATAATTTCATACCTTTTGAAACTATCTGTAATGAGCAAAAATTTAACCCTTAGTATTAAGAAAAAAAAACCACTCTATCCATTCTTCAGTTGAGGGGCATCTACATTGTTCCAATTTCTGGCTAAATGAACAAAGATGCTATGAACATGGTTGAGCAAGTGTTCTTCTGGTAGGATGGAACCTCCTTTGGGCATATGCCCAGGAGTGGAATGGCTGGGTCTTGAGGTAGGTCAAGTTCCAACTTCCTGAGGAGATGCCATATTGATTCCCATAGTGGTTGTACAAGTTTGCACTCCCACCAGGAATGAAGGAGTGTTCCCCTTGCTCCACAACCTCACCAGCATGAGCTGTTGTTTATTTTATACATCTTAGCCATTCTGACAGGTATAAGATGGAATTTCAGAGTAATTCTGATTTGCATTTCCCTGATGGTTAAGGATGCTGAGTATTTCTTTGTTTCTCAGCCATTGGAGATTCCTCTTTTTTGAGAATTCTTTGTTCATATCTGTATCTCATTTTTTGGATTGGATTATTTGGTTTGTTGATGTCTAGTTTCTTGAGTTCTTTATATATTTTGGATATTAGCCCTCTATCAGAAGTGGAGTTGGTGAAAATCTTTTCCCATTCTGAAGGCTACTGTTTTGTCTTAGGGACAGTGTCTTTTGTCTTACAGAAGCTTTTTAATTTCATGAGGTTCCTTTTGTTAATTGTTGATCTTAGCCCCTGAGCTATTGGTGTTATATACAGAAAGTTGTCTCAAGGCTACTCCTCACTTTCTCTTCTGTCAGGTTCAGTGTATCTGGTTTTATGTTGAGGTCTTTGATCCACTTGGACTTGAGTTTTGTGCAGAGTGACAAAAATGGGTCTATTTGCATTTCTACATGCAGACATCCAGTTTGACCAGCACCATTTATTGAAGATGCTGTGGTTTTTCCAGTGTTCTTCTGGCTTCTTTATCAAAGATCAGGTGTCCATAGTATGTGGATTTATGTCTGGATCTTCTATTTGGTTCTATTGATCAATGTGTCTGTTTTTATGCCAATACTACGTGGTTTCTATAACTATAGCTCTGTAGTACAACTTGAGATCAGGAATGGTGATACCTCCAGAAGTTCTTTTATTTTTCAGGATTTTTTTTTTTTAGCTATTCTGGGTTCTTTATTTTTCCATATCAAGTTGAGTATTGTTCTTGCAAGGTCTGTAAAGAACTGTGTTGGGTTTTGGTAAGGACTGCGTTGAATCTGTAGATTGCGTTTTTTCTGAGATGGCCATTTTTACTGTTAATCCTACCAATCCAGGAGCATGGGAGATCTTTCCATTTTCTGAGGTCTTCAATTTCTTTCTTCAAAGACTTAAAAGTTTTTGTCAAACAAGTTTTTTACATGCTTGGTTAGAGTCACTCCAGTGTATTTTATATTATTTGTGGCTATTGTGAATGGTGTCGTTTCCCTGATTTCTTTCTCAGTCCATTTGTGTCTTTTGTATATAGGAGGGTTACTGATTTTTTTTTTTTTTGAGTTGATCTTGTAGCCAGTCACTTTACTGAAGTTGTTTATCAGCTGTAGGAATTCCCTGGTTGATTTTTTATATACACTTATATACACTATCAAATCATCTGTGAATAAGGATACTTTGACTTCTCCTTTCCAATCTGTATCCCCTTGATTTCTTTCTGTTGTCTTGTTTATCTGGCTAAAACTTCAAGTACTATATTAAATAGGTATGGAGAGAGAGGACAACCTTACCTTGTTCCTGATTTTGGTGGAATTAATTGCTTTGAGTTTCTCTCCATTTAGTTTGCTGTTGGCAGTCGAGTTGCTATAAATTACCTTTATACATCCTTTGTAGCTCTAATCTCTCCAAGACTTTTTATCATGAAGGGGTTTTGGATTTTGTCAACAGCTTTCTCAGCATCTAGTGAGATGATCATGTGGGGTTTTTTTGTTTTGTTTGTTTTTTTCAGTTTGTTTATGTGGTGGATTACATTGACTGATTTTCGTATGTTGAACCATCCCTGCATCTCTGGGATGAAGCCTACCTAATCATGGTGGATGACCTGGATTCAGTTCGTGAGTATTTTAACATTTATGTTCATGAGGAAAATTGGTCTTTAATTCTTTTTCTTTGTTGAATTTTTTGTCTGGTTTAGGTATCAGCGTGACTGTGGCCTCACAGAATGAGTTTGGCAGTGTTCCTGCTATTTCTGTTTTGTGGAATAATTTGAGGAATAATTGGTTCTTTGAATGTCTGGTAGAATTCTGCACTAAAGACCCAGTTATACCACTCCTGGACATACATACAAAAGGATGCTTACTCAACTATGTTCATAGAAGCTTTGTTGATAATAGCCAGAAATAGGAAGGTACATTTAGACAATGGAGTACTACTCCGCTATTAAAAAAAAAAAAAACAAAGATTACATGAATTTTATAGGCAAATGGACGGAACTATAAAACCGTCACTCTGAGTGAAGTAACCCAATCCTAGAAAAACAAACTTGGCAAGTACTCACTTATAAGTGATTATTAACTGTTAAGCAAAGGACAAAAGCACTGCAATCCATAGACCCAGAGAAACTGAACAACAAGGAGAGGTTCAGTTGTGAAGCTGGGATCTTCCTGGTTGGGGGCAGGTGGAACAGATGGTGCTGGTGGGCTGGGGGAGGATGGGAATGGTAGGAAGGGAGGCTAGGTGTGGGGACAGGGACAGAGGGAGGGAGTGTAGCAAATGAGGGACAGCTGGAACTGGGGGACAGACATTAAGTGGGGCATCTGGAGACCAAAGGCAGTGGAAAGTCACTGGAGCCCATGATGGAGACCTTGGTCAGGACCTCTAGCAATGGGGTATGGGAAACCTGAAAAGGCCATCTCATGTAGGAGACAAGTCTCCCACTGGAGGCACTGGGACATCACCCCAGCCACAAAACCTTTAACCTATAACCCATCCTCCCTACAGGATCCACTGGGACAATGGAAGGGCAGAACCCCATGCCACAGGAGGAATCAATATCTGGTTCTGCAGAGAAGGCCAGGAACTAGAGACTAGATAGCCAGGAGATGATTTCTTATGATACCCTGTTCTACTCATAGATGGGTACCTAGTCCAGTTTCCATCACAGAGGCTTCTACTAGCAGCTGATGGGAACAGATGCAGAGGCCCAGAGCCAAACATCATGAGAGCTCCAGAAAATTTGCAAAGATGGGGGGGAGGCATTTCGGGAACCAGAGGGGTGAGGGACATCAGGAGAGCAGGCCCCATGGAGTCAATGGACCAGCACTCTTGAGGGCCCTCAGAGCCTGAAGTGGAAGACAAGGAACCTGAAAGATATGTTATGTGGTTGTCTGGCTGGGTTTCTTGCAGATAGCCTGCAAGCTAGAGTGTATATGGGGTTTCTTTGAAGCTTTTCCCTGCCCTTGGGACCCATTTCCTCCATCTGGGTTGACTGGTCCACCCTTAATGTGGGGATTTGTACCTGGTCGGTCCCATTTGTTGTACCCTGTTTGAGCGGTGACCCTGCGAGGACTGCTCTCTTCTATGGGGAGAAGTGGGTGTGGGTGGATAGGTATGGGGAGATAATATAATAGGAAAGGGAGGGTGGACACAGCTTGGGAGAATGAAAGGAGGGTAGGAGGGGTGTTGATATAGATTATACAAAAGAAGAAAAATAAATTTAAAAAAATACTCAACTTACAGTTATATTTGTATTACAAAGAACTTATCTTAATGCAGGGTTGAATTAAAATTAAGATTGTCTCTAAAATTGTGTTGAAGTCAATGGTGGCACAAAGTCAAAAGACATAGTATACAAAAAGAAAATCAATTTAAAGAAACTGTACAGTATCCAAAAAACTGAAGCAGAGTAGCTTAAAGCACCTGAGGACAGATCACCCAGTAGAAAAACAGCTGAAAATTAAGGATTGACATAGAAGCAACTCAAAGTGATTCCGAGTTCAAGTCAAATTCTTCTCTGATGACCAAATTGTATAGGTACAAAGGGGGCTACCCCAGAAGGTAGTCTAATATGGTAAGCCCTAATAGTGCAAGGATATCACAGACTACTCATAATCAAGAAGAACTTTGTAGTTTCAGGCGAGGAGAAGCGTCCAAACAGTCCCCAAGAAAGCACAATTTCAAATAGAAGACTAGCTATAGTGCTCTTTATTTATACATCAAAGACAGTAGATGTGGATAAAAGAAAACAGTGGGTGTTAACGCAGTGGAACAAGATGAGTTTGTTATTATTAAAGTTGGTTGAATCCTTGATAGCAATTGTCCCAACACTGAAGTGAAATCAGTACAACTGAAAAAACTGATAGAAAATTCATTAGAATACAACAATTTTATTTTAAATAAATGAAATCTTGTAGGTAAAAAGTGAAAATAAAAATTTCAAGACAGCTCAAAATAAGACAAAAAAAAAAAAGACTGAAAGATTAGTTATTATTACAGCTAGCCTCTCAACCAGAACTATGAAAAAAAAAGAAGATATTTGAACAACACATTCAGACTGATAGTGAAAGCCAAATTGCCAACCAAGTAAAAGTCAAGGTAAAATAAATAATGCTTTGTTTGGAATGAGAAGAATAAAAGTTAAAGCAGAATTGGATAAACAAAAGATGCACCAATAAGTTTATTTAGTCATGAGGTGATTACCAGAGCAATTCCTGACAGCAATCAAGGCATATAGTTTTAAAATAAAGAATTTTAATAACTAAATGAGTAAAAAAAACAGAGGGTTAAAGAGAAACAGAAAAATACATGACAAATAAGAACCAAACCTAAGCAGAATAATACATCAATATAGGTATATTGATAGTTTCCTGCATTACAACAAACTAAGTAGTCCAATTAAGAGGCATGAAATCAGAATGTTTTAAACAGTCCACCAAGACTGTCTATAAAAAAATTCAAAAAATACATAATAAATACATAATAAAGAGACTGAATGCAAAAGGTAGAAAATTATGTACCTTATCATCTGTACAAATAAGAAAGCCAGAATAGTGTAGTTAAGAGACAAAAGAGAGTTGAAGAAATCAGCTCTTAAAAATGAACAAGGTCATTTTCTCAAGGATATATAGGTTGTACAGGAAAAAATATGCAATTATAAATGTACATGTACCTAAAAATAGAGTTGAAAAACTACCAAGTAAAAACAGGCAGAATTAAGGGATGAGGAAGGATATATCAAAAATAGGAGGAGAAAATGACATATCAGCTTATGGAAATTCCAAACTAATGAGCAACGTATCTTGAATAAATTGGTAAGTGGTGATAAAATTGGTATGCAAAAGACCTAAGTAAATCAAAACAATTTGTAAAAATAATGAGGTGGGAGGGCTAGGACAGAGTAATGATTCCAGCTCTTATTTCAAAGTCACAATAATCAGAATGATGTGGTATCTACATCAAAATAGACAAATGAATGAATGGAAGACAGTATAAATGTCCCAAGCAAATATAGTCACTACTCAACAACTGATTTTTGAAAAGATTCAAAGGCAAGTCAATGGACAAAAGGAGGTCTTGTGAGCAAAGTGCATTTCTATCATAAAAAGGACATTTATATGTTTATAGCATGTCTCAGAAATCAACTCAAAATGGATTGCAGTCCTAATGTATCAATGGTGCTCTCAACAGAAGTCCCAACCAGTGGGGCCACAAAATTAAACATAAACCCCTAGAACCATGAGCTAAGTAAGTTTTTAATTCTTCATATACAGGTATTGAAACTGACTACTAAAACAGCTTTACTCATGAACACTAAAATCCTTTATATGAACTGAGATCAGATGCATTTCAGAATTTGTACTTTTCTGGAGTTTGGAAGATTTGCACAGACATGATAACGTCTCTTGGAGGTAGGATCCCACTGTTGTCTGGTGACTCCATGTAGATTTCTTTCGCAGATACATATAATTTAAGAAGCTTCTACTGTAGTACGTTTCCATATGTTTTTTCCAATGACCGTCCGTGTTAGTTGTCTCTCCGATCCTCCTCCCTATTTAATTGTCCTACTCTAGTTTCCCTTTTGTCTCTCCATTAACAATATATACTACTTCTTCCCCCTGGGAAATCTTCTTATCTCTACTAGTCCCTTACTAGAAGGCTTAAAACCTAACATCCACATATAAGAGAAAAATACAACAGCTGGATTTGGGGGCCTGGGTTACATCACTCAAGATGACTTTTTCCTATCTCCATATATTTATCAGAAGATTTCATTTTTCTAATACTAAATAATATTCCATTTTGATAATGTTCTACCTTTACATTATTCATTCACCAATTGATGGCCATTTAGACTGTTTCCAATTTCTGGCTATTATTAATAGAGCAGCAATCGTCTCTGTAGTACGATCTAGAACCCTTTGGGTACATGCCTGAGAGTGGCATAGTTAGATCTTTTCCCAGCTTCCTCAGAATCCACACTGATTTCTATAGCAGCTGTACAAGTTTGCATGCCCACCAGAAATGAGAAGAGTTTCCTTTTCTCTGCATAGTTGCTAGTATGTGCTGCCATTTGCTTTTATTAATCTTGGTAATTCTGGGAAAAATGAATCTCAAAAAAGTTTTAATTAGTATTTCCCTTATGGCTAAGCATGTTAAACATTTAAGTGTTTTTCAGACATTTGTTGCTGCATCTTTTAAGAATACTCTGCTTAGTTCGGCAGCTCATATTTTAATTTAGTTTTTGTTTTCTTGATGTCCAGGTGTTTTGATTGTTTGCTTCCTTTAGTTCTTTATATATTTTGGGTATTATTGCTCTGTCAGATCTAGGTACAGACCTTTTCCCATTCCTTAGGTTGTTGCTTTGCCTGAATGATGTATCCTTTGTCATACAGAAAATTTTCAGCTTCATGGGATCCCATGCTTGTTGGCCTGAGTGCCCGTGTTATCAACGTCCTGTTCAGAAAGTTTTTCTGTATCAATGGTTCAAGCCTATTCCACACTTTCTCTTTTTTCAGGTTCAGAGTATCTTGTCTTACAGGGTAATAAGTATGGATCTATTTGGATTCTTCCACATGCAGCTATCCAGTATGTATTTTTGGCTTCTTTGTTAAAAATCAGTGGTCCATACTTATTGTCTGCATCCTCCAAACTATTCCATTGATCAATGTCTCTGTTTCTGTGTCAATGTGCTTTAGTCAATGTTCTATTGCTGTGAAGAGACACCATGACCAAAGCCAACTCTTACCAATGAAAACATTTAATTGCGGCTGGCTTACAGTTTCAGAGGTTTAAGTTCACTATCATCATGGGAAGCAAGGCAACATGCAGGCAGACATGGTGCTGGAGAGGTAGCTGAGAGTTCTATATCCAGATGAATAGGAAGTAGGAAGAGAAAGAAATACTGGGCTTGGCTTGTGCATTTGGAACCCCAGAAGCCCACTACTAGTGAGTGACACATTTCCTTCAACAAGGCAGCAACCACTCCAACAAGGGTACATGTTCTAACCCTTTCTAATAGTGCTACTCTCTATAAGCCTATGGGGGCCATTTTCTTTCAAGCCAACACAATAGCAAGAGATGTTTTTATTACTATAGCTCTGTAGTACAACTTGAATTCCAGGATGGTGATATCTCCAGCAGTTATTAGATTGCTAGAAGTAGTACTAACAATACTACTAGTACTACTAGTACTAGTACTAGTACTACTACTACTAGTACTAGTACTAGTACTACTACTACTAGTACTAGTACTAGTACTACTAGTACTACTACTACTATTTTAGCAGTCTTGAGTCTTTGTATTTCCATATTACATTGAAAATTGTTTGTTTCCAATTTTTGTGAAGAACACTGTTGGATGTTTGATGGAGACTATATTAAATTGCTTTTGTAAGGTTGACCATTTTCACAATATTAATCCTACTGATCCATGAGCTAGGAGTAGTTCCATTTCCTGCTGTCATCTTCAATGTCTTAAAGTTTTTATTATACAAGTCTTTAACTTTCATAGTCAGAGTTATCTCAAGATAATTTATTTTTGAGGTTATTATAAAAGGTATCTTCATTGATAACTCTCACAGTGTGTTTGTCATTAGTATTAAGGAAGGCTACTAATTTTTTGTGTATTAATTTTGTATCATGATACTTTGTTCAAACTGTTTAGGAGCTAAAGATGATTCCTGATAGAGTTTTTAGGATCATTTATGTTTAAAATCATATCATCTGAAAATAAAGATTCTCTAACTTCTTTCTTTCCTATTTGCATCCCCCTGCTCTCCTTCAGTTGTCTTATTGTTCTAGATAAGACTTTAAGAACAATATTGAATAGATAGGGAAAGAGTGGACAACCTTGTCTCATTCCTGATTTTAGTGGAACGCTTTGAATTTCTCTCTTTTTAGGTTGATGTTCATTGCAGGCTTGCTGTAAATCACCTTAATTAAGTTGAGGTATGTCCCTTGAATCCCCAGTCTCTCAGGAAATTTTATTGTGAAGGGATTTTTAGATTTTGTCAAAGCCTTTTCTACATCTAATGAGATGATCACCTGGTTTATGTCTTTCATTCTGCTTATATGGTAGATTATGGTAGATTACATCTATTTATTTACATATATGTTGAACCATTTCTATATCCCTGGATGAAGCTAACTTGATTATGGTGGATAACCTTTTGATGTGTTCTTGGATTCAGCTTGCAAGTATTTTATTGAGAACTTCTGTGTCTATGCATATAGGGAATATTGGTTTGTAATTTTCATTATTGTTGGGTCTTTGTGTGGTTTAGCTACCAGAGAAATGTTGGCCTCATAAATAGAATCAGGAAATGTTCCTTCGGTTTCTATCTTGCACAATACTTTGAGGAATATTGGCATTAATTCTTTGAAGGCCCAACACAATCTGTGCTTATTCCATCTAGGTCTGGGTTTTTTGGGTTTTTTTAGGGGGGGAGGGGTTTGGAAGGCTTTTACTTGCTGTTTCTATTTCACTGAGAGTTTTGGGTTTATTTGGATGCTTATCTGAGTCTGCTTTAATTTTAGTAGGTCATATATATCAAGAAATTCATCAATTTCTTTTAGGTTTTCACAGATTTTTAAAGTATGTCTTTATGATTCCCTGGATTTCCTTAGTGTCTGTTGTATTTTCAATTTCGTCCTCAATTTCATTGGATTTTCTCTTTGTGTCTTTTATTTAATTTATCTAAATAAGAGTTTGTAAATCTTGTTGGGTTTTCTAAAACACAAACAAACAAACAAAATACTCCAAAAACCAACTCTCTGCTTCTTTCCTGCCACCCCTCCTCACTTTTCTATTTCATTGATTTCAGCCCGGAGTTTGATTATTTATTTTTCTGTCTATTCTTTTGGGTATTATTTCTTCTTGTTGTTTAGAGTTTTTAGATTTGTCCCTAAGTTACTAATATAAGATCTCTCCAAGTATGTGGTCTATTTTGAAGAAAGTTCTATGACTTGCTCAGAAGCAAGTATATTCTTCTGCATTTGGGCAAAATGTTCTGCAGGTGTCTGCTATGTCCATTTGATTTATGGCATTATGTAACTGTAGGATTTTCCTATTTAGTTTTTGTCTGGATGACATATCTATTGGCAAATGTGGGTTACTGAAGTGACCCACTATCACTGTGTGAGGAACAATATGTGATATTAGTTGCAGTAGTGTTTCCATTATGAACATAGTAGGTACCCTTGTGTTTTTACAGATATAAATTTCCACCAAAAGAGCCCCAACCTCACATATACACAAAATACTTCTCAAAGTAATAAAAATACAGGGTCCTCTAGAGACATGTAACATGTATACAAATGCCCATAGCTTCTTTATTCTTAATGGCTGAAGCTTCTATCGACATTTACACAAGAGATAAAGAACATACCTCCACAAAGGATTGTAGAAGAAAATAAACTTATTAATAATAGCTCCCCAATTTAAAAAAATCCTAAATATTCAAGAGGAAATGGATTTTGATTTATCCATATGATAACATACCTATCATCAGTAAAAGAAACAAGCTACCAATACAATGACATGGGTAAATCTCAAAAATAAGCTAAGCAAATGGAGCTTAAGCTTTTGCTTAAATGCAAAAGTAAACAAATCCTATGATCAACTGCCTGAAGTACTAAAACTAATGTTTTATAAACAAAATCAGAACAGTGGCTGGACTGACTGCAAAGGATGACCAGGATGTGTTTACAATAGATGGGACTGGGTTACATACGTGATTGTATTTTTTTTAATTTATGGAATTCTAGACATAACTGTTTTTAACCACATGTAAATTATATGCCAATAAAGACATAGCTTTTTAAAATCACACAACGCAATACTGTACATCTTAACTCTAAATTATATTGTCAAAATTAACTGAAGTGAAGAAAAATCAGCATTACTAATAGTTTTGACATACTGCTGCTACTATTTGTTAATTCTATTTGTGGTTTTTCAAAGTATTAAATTATGCCTGTATCCATGTCATAAGACAGGTCATTTTGGGATAAGTTTCTAACAGGCTCCTAGATTCTTTGCTAAAATTCTATTTATTTTTACATAAACTATTATTATAAAAATCACTTTATGTATAATGTATATTTAAAAAACTGTAATGTTTTAATATTAGTCAAAATACAGATGTTAAAATAGAAGATATGTATAAAATCAATCTTAATTTAAAACAGTACTGAATTCCAATTTAAAATGTTAATATGAACTCTCATCATTCAATACATCAGAATTCATAGATGATGAGATACATATTTTATATGTTATTCTAAAATATATTATATATGTTAGAATATATATATATATATATATATATATATATATATATATATATATAAACATATATAAAAAAAAGACAGATCTAGTATTAGGTATAGAACGTAAAATTACAACTGGCCATATCTTAGATTTAATAAAACACAGTATGGTTACTAATACTGTCCTCTGATGTAAGACAGTGGCATTCCTGTATTTTGACTTCCAAATACCATTTTGGACAAAACTGAATTGGAATTGTTTGGATATGTGGCTGATTCCAGGGTCTGAAAAAAAATATTCACTCTTACATTGAGGAAGAGGGAAAAATCATTATTAAACTAATGGAGTCCTAGAAAAGGAACATAGGAGCCAATCTAAAGAGTGTTCTTCATCAACATACTATGACTTAAACAACAGAAACAAAAACCACAACTCATTGTTTGAAACTACTGGAATAATAGTAACTCCAAGTATCAAAATGATACTGATAAAAAAGAAGGCAAAAATCAAACCAAATGTTAGCAATTACTACTATTGAGGAATATCGATCTGATTCTTCATTCTAAAAACTGGTTCTGCAAAAGAGTATTCAAAGAAGAAGTCAAGGTCTAAGTCATCCAAGTATAGCTACGTAGCTGGAGTTAACAAGGACCTTTGAAAGAAAGTGACTTAAGATTAGTAAACTAAAAAACATTCAAAGACTGTTTCTATTTCATACCATGAATCTTTTTCATTGCTGAGAACACATCCAAGAATATCCAATTGAAGAAACAACTGATGGAGAAACAAGAATGGAGTTGGAGGAGAGATCTAGAGCCAGAAACAGGAAGAGAAGAGGCAATGGTCTCTACCTACACGTTATACACTTTAATAAAAAAGAATGAAGAAATAAAACTATAGCAGGCCAATATGTTGTATATAATTTCTAATATATAAAGTCTCATTTGTATCACATCATTAAACCATTACTGTCAGTTGCCTTTGTATTTTGTCACATCTAACTATCAACACAAACATAACTTCGCAGCTAAAATGGCTCTAAATAATACTTTAATATCCATATAAAATTTATCTTTGGTTAGAGACCTAAAATATCACTAGATTATTACTTATTCAAAATTTATAAATTTAAGTCTATGATAAGTGGAAACTGAATTTCAGCTTCTAAAGATCAGTTTAACCTTTAAATATCCTGATTAAACTCTGCATTCATACTTAAAACTTCAAATTAGCAACAAGCCATAATATAATATATGCTGTGGCACAGGTCATCTGTGAATAGCTGGGATCTTCAACTGCTTCAGCTGCAATACAGGGTATTGAGGTTTGGCCAATACAAGCCAATTTGAATAATCAATATGACAACCTTATTTTTCTAATGCAAACAGGATTGCTACAGTAAGGTGTCTCACTGCCATATCACAGTCATGGCCTCTTTTAACCCTTAATTAGATTGAGGCGATTATCCCTACTCTTACTTACAAGTGTACAGCCTGGATAAGGGATGACAAAAGCTATCTGCCACTTATTCAGCCTTTGCAGACAGCAAGTTATCCAGGGAGACAGAGAATAAGATCAACAAACAATTGTTATTCATATCATCATTCAAGTGTTAAGATCTTCACAGTTTCCACATATGCAGAGTGAATATAGCCCAGAGCTCGAGGTAACTGCAAGCTGCTTAAGAACATCAAGGTTACACAGATGGAAATTCATGGTGATGTTAGGGAATTATGTCTAAATCAAACTCATCTGCATAAAAACAAATAATCAGGGATTTATCTTTGTATATAATATATCAAGATTTTATTATGTTTCTCCTCATGAATTCCTTAAAGCTAAATTTTCATATTGATTTTTCTAAATACATAGCATTTACTATGAAAAGAATATGAAAATTCATGGTTTTCAGAAACATGAATGCCTTAGGATACAATTCAAATACCTTAAATATAAAATAGCATGCTTATTTTCATTATGACACAGCAACATTTCTATTTAGTTCTTATAATAGAGAGAAATCCTATTAACACAGTCGATTTCAAATGTTTTTCTTAATTTACTCTTAACATTCTGATTGTCAGACCTTGGTTATAACTCTGACCCATTACCAGCACAGTAACTGCAATCTCTAGAATACAGTTGTGTGTAATTGCAAAGATTCCAATTCGACAGCTTAGAGAACCATGAGATCAACAAGAAAAGTTGGCTTGCTGATGAGAAAAGTCTTTAGTTCCTCTAAAGATCATGAAGTCACCATGAAGAGAGGGATGTTAAGAAGGATTCTGTGTGTTTTCCTCCTTACTTGGGACTGACAGTGTGCATGTCCCTTGCAAGGTCATAGTCACTCTGCTGAAAGAAAAACACTGGGAAATAAACAGTCACAATACTCATATTCACCCAGACATATACACACACATACAGTTAGAGGGTTACAGTCAACAATTTTATAAATAAAGCTTTACATATATACCACACAAAATCTTTATTTTCATGGAAGAAAAATAATAAAAGAAAATAATTATCAAAAAACAGGAATACTTTCTATTAAATATGATACAACATAGTGATCTTAGTTCATTTATACTGAATGTTAAAATTTGATCAATTATGACTTTGTTTCTCTAATTCACAGATGATCTTTAACATAATCCTTCTATAAGTAAATAACAATAAATAAAAGATAATATAGACAGTAGATATAATATAATAAATGACAATATAGACAGTAGATAGCAAACTGTTTTAGGAATAAAATGAAACATGATACACTTGCATAATGACAAAGCACAACAGACATATTTAAAGACACCTATTTCAATTACTAATCATTCTCTTAATGCAAATTTAAAACATCAGGGTTAAAAGTCAAAACAACAAATAAGAAGGATGAAATACTGAGTGACATTTTACACTATGCATAAAGAACAGTCTTCCTCCTACTGTCATATTCTAATTAGTCTATTTTTTCATGGCATTTTTACCACTCTTTTGTTGTCTTTGTTCCTTCACTGAGTTACCTATCATGCTTAGAGTTCCTACCATGTTTTATTAAAGCACTGAATAATTTGAGAAACGGCAATTAGAAAATTAATGGCAAATGAAACTACTGATTTTTAAACTTTTTCTACAGCCTAATTTCCTATCACTACTGTCAGTGTGTTACAGTAGCATTTTCACTTAAAAGAAGTACACATGATAGGGTTTTGCTTTGATTAAATTCAATACAATGTTCTATTATTTTAAAGGCATAAAAGTTATAGGCCATAAATAAAAAGCCCCTAGCCTTTGCTCCATTCTGGATTTCAACTAAACAGTACTGGAGTAGCCACAGATGGGTCACACGTGTGACTTACATGTTCGAAAGTGCTATCTTCAAGTTGTTTAGTAGAACATAAGCCTTTGATAATCTAGCAGCCATCTTTAAGCAGATAAGTATTTTTTAGTTCTACTATAAGAAAACAGTAATGCAAATTTAGTTGAACTACAATAAAGGATTTCTAGAGCGTATTAAATACTAGAATAAATTTCTATAAGCAGCTGCAATCTTCTATATCAAATATTTTAAGAGTATATTCTAATATTTCAAGAATTATTTATCTAAAGGCAGATAAATGATGCATATAGATTAAGGTAACATTTTCTCTGAAACTGTATTTCTAATAAATTTTTGTATGTGTTTCATAATTTAAAATTCATGTAGATAGAATATATATACATATATACACACATATATACAAAATGATATTTTTCAGATTTATTTTCAAACAGCTAATAAGAGCAGTAGGAATATATATGAATAACGCTGAGAATTGCATGAATAAAAGGAATAAAGTATTAAAACTTTAAAACTAAGATTATAGAAGGAAAGAGAGGGTGCCTGCTACTCTTCGGGAAGACCTGAGTTTGGACTCCATACAAGGCAGCTCTTAACTACCTGTAACTCCAAGAAATCTTACACCCTCTTCTGGCCTTCGTGGGGTACCCACACAACATGGCATAACACACACACACACACACACATACCACATACACATAAATAAAAATAGAACCTCTTACAAAAGATTATATAACAACTCTTGAATTCATTGTGAAATAGTGTCACTGAACAAGATGGTCTGTAAAAATATATGAAGGACTCCAAATACAATAAATAGAAAAAAATATATAAAAATACAATTAAATGAACAGAAAGCTGTGTTACTTTTTCATTTACTTTACTCGGTCTTTTCACTAAGTTAAAAAAATAAGCCCAATTTGTTTTGTTCTGATTCCCACATGAGAAAGGGGAACTACATACAGAGAAAACATATGTTATTTGCTCAGGCAACAATGTGTGCCTTAACTCTGACTACTATAGAAATTCTCTCCATGTTGCCAAGTCAAATTTCAGCTGGATGAAATGAAGTGATCTAAAACAGGACAAACCAACTTCAAGATTCTTGAGGTGATATACTAAGATGACACATCACATCTGAATATTCCTTACCAAAACTTCACAATCTGGATCAACATGAAGAAGTATTAGACAAATCTAACTTGATGAACTGACTCATGAATATTTATGGTAACAAAACACCAAAAATAAAATCAAACAGCCAAACAAACAGAAAACCTGAGAAACTTCCACATTAAAGGAGCGTAAAGACATGACAACAGGTCTATTACATGATCCTGGGCTGGACCTCAGAGGAAGGCAAGTATGATGGACATATATACAACAAAACTGAATATGGATTGCTGGATGGTACAATGTTGAGGAGATAACAATTTTTACAAATGTCATATTTATTGACTTGGATTATTATGTTATTGATATGTTTTTAAATGCTATTTATGAATGTTCAAGAAAATACTTAGTAAAACAGAGAAATTTACCTGGTATGTGAGTATGTGTGTACCTGTGTATACATGCTAAGAGAAAAGGAGACAAATATAGGAACTTTGGTAAAGTAAATGGAACTAAAAATTATTGTCCTGGCTGGTTATATACCAACTTGACACAAGCCAGAATCATTTTGGAATAGGGAACATCAATTGATAAAATTCTACCACTAGACTGTGATGCATACTCTTGATTGATGATTGATGTGGGAGGGCCAAGATCACTTTGGGCAGTGCCACTCCTGGCACTCCTGGCTGAGCAAGTCATAATGAGTAAGCCAGAAAGCAGCCTTTCTCCGTGGCCTCTGCATTAGTTTCTGCCTCCAGGTTCCTGTTCTACTTCAGTTCTTGCCATGGCTTCCCTTAGTGATGGACTGATACCTGGATATGTAAGATGAAATAAAACCTCCCCCCATCCCAACCCCAATTGCTTTAGGTTATAGTATTTTACCACAGCAATAGAAACCCTAGGTCAACAGATGAACATTTTTTTAATGTGTTATACGTATAAATGGAGTTCTCTTTAGCTATACATAAATAAATTATGTGCTGTTCAGGGAAATAGATGTAACTGGAGATCATCATATTAAGTAAAATTCAGAATCAGAAAGTCAGATACCATGTTTCTCTCACTGTAAACTTTAGATCTTATACTTATGTTACACACACACACACACACAAATTGATACATCATATATCTAATGTGAAAGTAGAAGTGAGACTAGAGAAACAAAGAAATTATCAGGAGAGGAAAGGAGAAAAAGAGAGGAATTGGCATAGAGATGAGTATGATCAAAATGTATGATTTACTTGTTCAAGATGTCTTTAATTGATGCATGGCCAAGAAGAAAAGAAAATAGAAATCTACTGATTTCTTTGGAAGATAGGAAGATGAAAGAAGGATAATGTGACCGTTGTTCAATAAATCTCCAATCAAAAAATAAATTTGGATCTAGATCCAAAGTCTCACAATATACAGCATTTATTTTCTACAGTAATAATAACTCCTCCAGAGCTGTTAGAAATTAATTCAGTGAAGAAAACAGAAGTTTTAGCTATTATGATGGGTTCAGCCCTCCAAAGAAAGATAAACCCAACCCAACAATACAGTTTCAAGTTGAATTTTGTTAGTATCTCTCTTTCCAGTCAAAATGATAATTAAATATTTTTAAATGAATTTCTCTTGAGGCAGACAAAGAAACAAAGGCTGTATCACTGCTGCATAGTCATATTTCTCAAACTTCAGGACTCCTTACACAAAATTCTAAAAGCATCTAATTGCTCATATGCGTATTTCATTATTATCCTCATTTTGACTTTAGTGTGTACATATATACGAGTAAATAATGTTATGTACATCATTTCAGGCATACTCAGAGAGGGTACAGAAAGAGAAAGATAAGAGGGAAGTAATAATAAAAGTTTTGTGATGGAAACATGTAGAGAAAAGTAAACTTGGGATTCAGAGTACTTGTAATAAAGGTGTTACTTGCATTCCTGATGCCTGTGGAATCCAGAAGAGGCCATTAATCCCCTGGAACTATGGTGACCGACAGTAGTAAGCTACCATGTACTAGGAATCAAATACAAGTCATATGGAAGAGAAGCCAGTACTCTTAACTGCTGGGGCATTGCTATGGTCCCAAGAAAGGAGTTACTAGGCCAAGTATTTTACCACGGTATTACGATGGGCAAAGTTTAAGTAATATCCTATAAAATAACATTAGGCACCTTTACTAAAGAGCTATACTGCCAGCTCTAGCTGTTATTTTTAATGTCTAATTTTAGTGAGTTTAAAATGTTTTTAGGAATTATCATAGGTTTTTTTTCACAGTTAAGCACCCTATCCCCATTTTTTTTAATTAAGAACAGATATTTTTCTCTCACAGCTCTTGGTTAAATATATACAAATGCTCTGACAACTCACTAACTCACCTGTGATAATTCTATCCTAATCTGCTCTTGTGTCTTTTAATAGCTTCTGAGTCAAAAAGGATGTAAATTTTTTGATCAATACAAGGAAACCCCCTTTGGCTCTGGACAGCAATAACTGAAATACCAGTGACAAATGGGAATGGAAGTTAATCAGGTGCCAAAGGGCATTGAGTTAGCAGAGAGTACAGCAACTAGCTGAACATGCACTACACTTTTTGGTTAGTATATTTGTTTGTTATATTCTATTAGTTATAATATGGAAACACAAAATATCTATGTAGAAAAATATTCCTGCCTTCAATAATATCTGAGTACACAACTCTACAACTTAATGTGTCAAACGTCTTATCTTGCTAGGCTATGTTAAGAAAGTATTTCACTTAACCTCTGGTGTCCTCACCTCATCTGCAATAGAAACAAGCTAGACTAGCCCACTGGAGCTATGTATCTACTATAACAATCTATAATTTCTCATTTTGTACTGAGACATACTGGGGTATGTTCCCTTGTTAAAAGGAAAGAAAAGACTGGTTTTGCAAATGTAAGAAGTAAGAGAGTAGAAAAAAAAAATCACATAAAGATAGGTAGTTTAATACATAATAGGACTCAACATCTTATTCCACAGGTACTTATTCAGCCAAGTTAACTGCTGCTCTTTTCACAACAGCTAGAAAATGGATACAACCTAAATGTCCTTTAACCTGACATGGATAATGAAAATGAGTTACATATACACTATGGAATGATATTCAGCTGTAAAGAAAAATGAAGTCATGGAATTTGAAGGAAAATAGGTAGAACAAGAAAAGATCATTCTCAGAGAGGTAACCTGAACCCAGAAAGAAAAATGTTTCATGTTCTACCTCGTCTGAAGTTTCTAGTTCCAAATCTTTAGATGTGAGTGGATAACCTGGAGAAATTGCAAAAACAAGTAGAAAACGGCCACTGTAGGGGCAAGGACAACAGAAGAGAATATCAGGCTACAAAGTGATCTGAAGTACCAAACGAAAAATACAGGGGACTTCAATTAGAGAGGGGAGATAAAGGCAAAATAACAGAAAGAATGTCTGAGAAAGTCACAAGGAGCTATAGTATTAACTATTCACCTAAAATACCAATAATACATGTGCGTCTGTGTATATATATACGTACTACACAGTTTAAATGACAATTTCCCATCTGAGTTGATAATGTTTCCCCCAAGAGCCATAGACTATCTAACAAAATCCCTATACCAGGAATGAGAAGCCCCTTTAAAGTTGTTGGTTAGGATTGTCCAAGAGATTTCCAGAACATTACAGACTATTGCTATTGCCCTTCGTTGACCCCCCTCCCCAGAGATAGAAGTCCCTATTGCAGAAGATATCATGTACTTCAAACACAGGGCCCAGAGGATCCAAGCTAGATATAACCTGAAAGCCTCCTCCCTGAGAGCTGTCTTTAATGGTACCAGAAGCATAGTGCAAGTTTCCAAAGGAGGGAAGCAATCGACAATCCTATTCAGCTATAAGGCCTATGGACCACAACAATGACCAGCAGAGCACAATAGCCCTAAGGATACAGTAATGGCATACATATCTTGGTGATAACCAACACCACTCTAATTGGTTTGAAGGCCCACTTAATAAGAAGGAAATTGTACCTGGTACTGGAAACTTAGCCAACTACCTGGGCTAGTGAAGTTATGGATCTTGGAGGAAAACCAATAATTACCACTTTACTAAACCAGCATAATCCCTAACTACATTTGAAATATTTATGCTTATCTGCAGATAAGTATAAATCTCACCCCTACACTACAGTTAAGGAAACTGCTCTTTGCAATAGATAGAGACCATTACATAAAACTACAACTGATCAAAATGTACAGCTGTAAAGCCCAGTTCCAACTGATGCATAGATAACATAACTTCTACACTTAAAGCTCAGGGATCATTGAGGAAGAGAGGACAGAAAGATTGTGAGAACTAGAGGACTAGGAAGCTTGTTGGGAGATTGCCTACTAGAAATGTCAGAGAAGCTATATCCATGAATTCTCACCAATATGGCTGCCTAAACAACCTGAATAAGGATGACATCAGTAGAGATGCTAACATGGAGATGGTAAAACCTACAAGGCCTCAACTCCAGACAAAGAATTCTAAGAAATCTAAGAAATACTAAGAATGGGAGAAATACTCTTCCTCAGAGAAGATCCCTGCAATTGCTTATACAATACACTGCACAAACTAACACTATACAAACTGATCAGGCTGTATTTATATAATTAGGAATACACACACACACACACACACACACACACACACACAAGCAACAATTAAAGAAAAAGACCATGAATTTGAAGAGATTGTGAGGTACATTGAGGGGTTGGAGTGAGAAAAGGGAAAAGTGAAAATGATGTAATTATAATCACAAGAAAATTAAAAAAAAAAAACATAATTGGAAAGAGAATCAAACAGATCAAGTTACAGAAGTTTTTACTTTCTTCCCCCCAGTCCAAGAAAAGAAAGAAATTTATCTTAAATAATTTCCCAGTTTAAAAAAAAAAAAAGTTCTTTTCTTTCTTCTACTCAAACTTTAACGCATTTACTAAGTCAGGAAGGATACTTCTCTTTTGTTGGTTTTCAGTGTTTGAAAGTTTATTTATGGCTGGTAAGCTGTCTGAGTGCAAAAAGAAACTTACCTGGAAGCCTGGCAATCTTAGTATGATCACTGGGAAACATACTGTAGAAAGAACAGAACCAACTCCTTCCTGCAGATTGTCCTCCAACCTCCACACACTTTCCAGAATTCTCTCTCTCTCTTTCCCTTCTCTCTAACATACACTAATCATTTTAAGTTAGTTTTTATATTCTTCCCTGGAAATTACCATCAGTCATGTGATGGACCATACGTCTTCACAGCTATAAACAGAAATAATTTATATAGGTAAAATTACTAGCAATCCATACAGCAGGTGAGATCATTTACTATTTGGCATTTGCCACTTAGAATAGTTTATTCCTTTGGCTATAAAGGCACCTGCATGAATACATCTTTGAAATTTTATAATCAGTTATATTATGCCAATTCTCTTTATTTCTGGCTCTTTAAATTGTGCATGTACTATGATAACAGCCTTGAAATTTTCTAATTTTTAAATTTCAGAACATTTATCCTGAGGAAATGAGAAAGAAAGACTGAATATGGATTTAATCATTCTGTTTCAAAACAAGAAATGCTGTGATTTCAAATTGGAAACATCAATTCCTGGTGCTCAAGAGATGCCATTAGCATCAAAATCAGGTTGCAAAAAGTGGCACACATCTCTACATAAGCCTAGAGAAAGTGTACATGGGAAATGGTGAACTCAATTACCAGATCTCTACACCTAGTAAAGCAAACACCAGGAGAAGAGTGATCATTAAAAGAGTAATATAAATCAGGAGACAAAGATATGTCAACCAATAAGAGGGAGGGAATACAAGGAAGAAGATCAAAGGTGGAAAAATCAGTAAGAAACAAGTGTCTCCGAGATTTGATAAGGCAGCAGGCAACTGACAAGACCTGATCACTTGACTGACAGAGCAGTTTAATTGGTTTGGTAAGAACAGAATTTTAAAGATGTTAAAGAGTGAATAGGAGATGAAGAGGTTAATTAAAAAAAAGTCAAAGTCAACCAAAATTCTACCGAAATAGGGAGCAAGAAACTGAATAATGCTAGAAGATATGAAAAGCCAAATGAGGGTTAAAGGTTATATATCTTGTTTCTTCATATTCAGTAAAAGGAGGAGAAGAGTACAATGTCAGGAAGTAATGAGATAATGAGCGAAATGATACAAACAAAGACAGTCTCCCACTATCAATAAGAAAGAATGAAATTAATTCTGATAAGAAGAAAGTAAAGATAAAAAAAGAGGTAAATAATGAAAAGAGGTAAGAGGTATGGTCTCAGTAAACTGAGGCATTTTAACAAGGAATACTAAAGTAACTGATCTGTGATTGCAGAAGTCAATGGAAATGAATTGAATACACACTAAACAAACATGAGATGAGATTGGAGGAATATATAGTTGGTTATCAATCTTGTTTGCTTGATTTTTGTTTGACAAAAATTTCACGTACAGCAAACTGTTTTTAAATATATATATTGCAAGATGAATAAAGTGAGAAAATTGATGTATTCACCATATCATACATCTATTATATATCTATTATTCTTGTGATTAAAAACACTTAAAATCAACCCTCAGAAATTCCAAGTATAGAATACATTGTTATTAATTACAGTCATCATCTCAAGCTCAGTTTCTTAACTTTTTAAGATGTGAATCTTAGAGTAGATGCTGATAAGAGAGGTAATGATGGTTATAAATGACAGAAACTGCATGATAGTAATACTGTTAGCAAATGTGTGGGTATTAAATGTCTGGGTATATTTCATCAAATATTTTATATAATGCCCATGGTACTCTAACTGTAAATGAAAATACCATTCCATCAACTGCATAATATTATAGTATTAACTAAGGGCACACCCAAACTTATAATTTTCCTCAAGGTACAATGGCTTTTGAAACTTTCAGGGAGATATTAGGTAAATAATAGTGGTTTTTCAAAAAATAATACATCTAAAACAAAGACTGAAAACTGATAGAGTGGAAAAAAGTTTATTTTTACCACTTTTGACATATCTGATTATTTTTATAACACAAGGCTTTTAAAAATTAATATGTAGAATATGGGCTAGCAACCACAATCCTCGGGATCTAGGGTTTTGCTTTTAACTAAGTGTGGACTTCCATATGTTGCTCAAGGTAAAGCGATAAGCCTGAGGAAGTCATGTACTACATGAAACCTTTGTCCTACAGGAGACCCTGTGACTCTTTCAAAACAAAGAAGTTCAAGTCTGCTTCAGAACAGTACACTGAGCAGGTGGGATTACTAAATGACTTATACACTCCCAATGCGACATAAAGCATACAGTAACACTAGGAGATTGGTTTCAACAAGTAGCCTATTTTATTTTAAACTTCACTAAAATGTCATCAATGGCAGAATTAGAAAACAAAAAGCTAAAGAAATTAGGATGAGACATCAACATACTGCTCACTGTGTTCCTCATTACCCTAATGCCAAATTTAATTGCTAGATTTATTAACTCAAAAACAAACAACACACACACACACACACAAAAAAAAAAAAAAGAGCAATGTTCCATCTCATCTTCTACCACAGTGAAAAAGTTTGGTTATCTTAATAGTTTCTGTTTTCCATTTGCAATATCACAGGTAGAAGACAACTAAAAGATTAGAGGATTAAAAATACTCTTTCCCTAATACTGTTTTCCCTCTTTATAACAGTAAAAAATATCATAAGCACTGCATAATACCAAACATTGAGAATCAATGCTTTTCACAAACACTTGGTTGTCTACCTGCAAATACAGCCTTTAATAATCTAACCCTCGTCTATTTGATATCATGATCAATATTTTTCTAAAAGAGTAAATGTTTGTCAGTGATTTTTACTATATTTTTACCACAGCAAAGGCAGAATCCATGTTTAGGTGATTACTGTATATTTTGACTTAGTTATCTACAGGGTGTCTGCATGGTACTCCCAACTATTTAAAGCCAGTAAAAAGATTACAGCTCACACTAACTGGATTTGCACAGCTCCCTATCATTCAGCTTGAATTCCTCACAGGCAGATTAAAAGGAGCAAGGCGAACAATAGTCTTTCAAAAATACAAGATAACCATTTTAAAAAGAAATAAATAGTAAGTATCTTTTATGACCCAAACAACACAATTATACAAGGAAGTAGTCATATGAAAATAAACTTTAAATGTATAATAAGGTTATGTGTATAAAGATAATGGCATTAGCTTATAATGAATATAAATCAAAAATTAACACTACCATAGAGAAGTATAGTTTTTATACTGAATTTTATACCTTATAAAATATAAAATTTTAGAGTCAAAGATGTATAGGTCAGGCAGCCGCTCAAAACTGGAAGAACGTGGGTTATCACTGAGTCAATTATTCTACTGCATGTGGCAGGTAAACTAAATTCAAATAATTCAAGCGGCCTTTACAAGCCAACTATTGGCCAATTATGAAAATAACATGACATATATCATTCTCTATTAGTCTCCTACTTTCCCGTCCTTCAAATTGGTAGACTTCCCAATACAAATCCTTCCATGTACATTGTCTCCTCTATTACTTATATAACCCTGTGAAAGAGTTGTGTTTATTGGGGCCACTTTCCAGAAGGAAAACAAGACTTAGAGAGAGCAACTTGCCAGAGATCACCCAACTAGTAAATGAAAGAATGAACATGGAGCCAGGCCTCTAAGACATTGTACATGAGCTATGAAGCAAGATGTGATGTTGAGCATCTGTCTTAACTCCTGTAACTCATTACATGCATAAGCCCTCTTGGTTTACACTCTGTCCCAGTCCCACATAACATTTAAACAATTCTCCAGCCTACACCCTCAATGTCTCTACATTATCCTGTATTCAACAACTGCTAAGAATCTAAAGCTAAGTCACAATAAAACCCAAGTCATAGAGGTCCTAAGTCCTGAGCTGCCATAGCTGAACAGCTTCTTTAAAACTCTCAACACTAGCTCCAACATTCCCAAATGGTCCCCAGGCCATCAATGCCTTCTCCACAGCTGTTTCTTTGATATAAAATCCTGTAATCAAAACTCCTGGAGCACTTCTTTATATTTTCCTTTTATTTTATTTATTTTTAATCAAAATGAACTAAAGAAAGCAAAATAAAAAGTACACCTTAAAATATATCATTGTATTTGCTTCAAGTTTAATATATAAAAGAGCCCTGAGAAGAATGAATAAGAAATGAATAAATGAGGGTACATGATTTGGTAGATGAGGCTGGGGTGCACATATGCTTTTATGTAATATTATGTAAGTAGGTCATTTCCTCAGAAAGGAAAGGAGAGGAGAAGGGGAACAGAGGAAAAAAGAAAGCAGAAAAGGGAAAGGATGAAACAACAATGTTTGATATCTCCTTCATGTTTCCAGAGGAATCTTCGGGTTTCTGGTATTTAACAATGAAATGGTACTTTCCCCTAAAGTGTGTGGGAGAGTGTTATAAAAATGTTTTTACAACACTCCTTGTTTCCTGTCTTGATTTTGTTTTTGTGTTTCCTTTTCCTAGTTCCTTTTCCTACCTAGTTTTTCTCTATTCTTCCAGATCACTTGGGAGTCAACACTTCAAGAAAACCTTCCCTGATTGTCTAATTTTGGGTTAGCTGTTTGTGCCTTCAACATGCATTCCTAATATAATAGACGTCTTTGTCACAGAACTCACACGACATTGTTTCATTATTTGTGTGTCTGACCCAAACTATGTGGATGTTTCTTAAGATCAAAGACCGTGTCTTATTCATCTTTGCAATCTCCAGTAAGTACAATAGTGCCAGACTTGTTTTTAACAGCATCCAAAGTAATCCATAGCACAATGCACTTATCTTTGTTACGGCCCACGGATCAGATCCTGTAGTCACTGTGATTTAATTGTGCCATATGGGAAATATTGCTTTGGCCACTGTAGTCTTTCCTTTTGCAAATCTCCATAATTGCCTAATTCTGGGTAAAATACCTAAAAAGTTAAAAAGATAAAGACTTGGAAATCTCAGACTCCAAATCAGAACTCTCCTGAGTCCTAAACACATACGTGTGTGTGTGTGTGTGTGTGTGTGTGTGTGTGTGTGTGTGCGTGTATACATATCCCTGCCTAGTTTATTTCCCCTCTTGAATTCTCTAAAGGCTCCAGATATTCAGTATGTCAAAGATAAAAGTATGATCTTTCTCCTTACATCATGGCTTCTTCCAAAGTAAATCTAGCCCAGGAAAAAAATAACACCATCATTCTGGTAATACAGACCAGAAATCTAATGATTATCCTTAATATCTTCAACTCATAGATGTTTCTAGTCCACAAACTTTGGTGTCTGGTGCCAAATCCCTAGACCAAGCTATTACATCTCTCCCAGATCACTGTGCTACTTATCTGGCTTCTCTTAAACCACTCTTATCTCTCTGCAGTCTGTATGCCACACTGCAGCTGGAGTGATCTTTTCAAAATACTAATCTGATCATGTCACCCATCAGATTAAAATACTTCAAAGGTATCCTGTTACTCTTAAGATAGAGACCAAAATCTTTAACCTGTTTTACAAGACCATGCAGAGGTAAGCCCTATCTGTTTCTCTGACCCCATTTCACTGTTTCCCTTTTCTGTTCTAGCATTTTGATTATTGTCTACTCCCTATTCATATTAGTCTCCAACTAATCTCAATGAAGCCTTTTTGTACAACGTTTCCTCTATATGTAATTTTATGCTTGTTCATGCTGTTACTGAATTTTGCTCTCTCTCCTAAGTGTGTGTGTGTGTGTGTGTGTGTGTGTGTGTGTGTGATGTGTGGAGAGAGACAGAGAGAGAGAGAGACAGAGAGAAAGACACACACACAAAGAATTTAGAGTAAATTTTCATTCAGTACATCATGGTTTTCCCTCCCCCAGCTCTTCCTTACCTCTCCACCCACCCAACTCTACACCCTTTCTTTTTCTTTCTCTTTAGAAAACAAACAAGCTTAAAAGCATAGTTCTATAGATCTGTAAGGGGTCAGTACTTAACCCAATACTTAAAGAAGGTACTAGGAATTGTTGTGAAGCAGGAGAGAAGAGTATGAAGTTGGTACTTTACAATACTATGGGGAAATACTTTCCCTAATTTTAGAAAAAAAAAGGCATGATATTTGCAAATTTTCAGCATGTGATATTCAAATAATCATCATATAAGTCTATTCATATAAGAAAACCATTAGGCTTACTATCCTCTGTGATAGATAGCACTGACTTATCCATCTTTTCAATTTCAGTATTCCATTGTGATCAAGACAGCAAGGAAGTATGGCAAATATTTTGGAATTTTGTTGGACTCTACGTGATTAAATAAAAATAAATTTTGGGAGAAAAAGAAAGAAAACAAACAGGCAAACAAAAGAGACAAACCAGAATAAAAATTTAAAAACAAACAAAAAGCACAGAAACACAAACAAAACACATAAAAACACAAAATCAGAAACCATGAAATATAAGCAAAACAACAACAACAAAAACCTGCCCAAACAAAGCAATAATGAGACAGAAGTCTACAAAAATACCATTGCATTCATTTTGTGTTGGTCATCCACAGCTAGGCATGGGGCCTGTCCTTCACTGTGGTTTTGAGCTCCAATGAGGCTCCCTTGGAGAAACTAATTTTTTTCTTTGCAAGCAGATGTCAATTTGGAGCTAGCTTCTTGGTAAAAATGAGAGCCAGTCTCCACTTGCCCCTCTTGGTGCAGGGATCCCATCTGGTTTAAATTCTTTCAGGCCCTGTGCACAGTGCTACAGTCACTGTGAGTTCTTCATATGCTAAGTCCTCAGTGCCATTCCTTCATGTCACCCATCATCTCTGACTCTCAGAACCTTTCTGCCTCCTCTTCCACACAGCTCCATGATCCCTGAGGAAAGTGGTTTGATGGAGACACCCCATTTGGAAATGACTATTCCAAAATCTCTCACTCTCTACATATTGTTCAATTTTGGGTCTCTGTGTTAGTTCCCATTTACTCCAAGAGTAAATGATGATGGCTAAGCAAGGCACTGATCAATGTGTATAGCAATTGTTGTTGATTTTGTTATGTTTCTTTAGCAGAATAATGGTATTTGCTTTTTCCTTAGGGCCATGTTATATTTAGTCTTGGGTTCTTGGCAACTCAAGCAACGTCAGACATGGGTTCCAACTCCAATCCGGGAGTGGTTAGTTACTCCTACAAATTTGTGCAACTATTATTACACCAGCATATCTTGCAGGCAGGTTGGAGGGGAGATTGCAGAGAGACTGCTATGGAGATTGCAGAAGTTGTAGCTGAGTTGGTATTTACCTTTGTACTCTGGTAGAATGAAGAATACCTTCCAGTACTGTGAATCTGTAGGGGTAAAGGCTCAGTTAGGCACCACCTTGACTTCTGTGTTCAGTGAGAAAAGTAAGTGTTTTCACCAAAGGGGCCTTACCACAGTTTGTGGAGGGCAACAAATAGCCCTGGCAATAGTCTGAGACATTGGTGGGTTTCCATAGGGCTCCTTTGGCCATTCCTGGCACAGGAAGTTTTACTTGGTGGCAAAAGACATCTAGTTGTGGCACTGTCTCCCACGTTATTTGCTGATTTCATTTAGATTTCTTTCATATAAGTACATTTTTAAGAAGCTTCTACTGTAATAGGTCTTTATGATTCCCTCAAATGGCCCTTAGTGTTAGTTGTCTTTCTTACTTTATCTTAATTAAACTTTGCTCCAAGAATTGTAACTCAAGTCCTCTTTTTATAGCTTATGACACTATGCATTTCTTATCCTTTTCATTCACTACTATTGAAAATGTAAATGTAATAATAGGATTTCTTAGTTGCTATTTCCTCCTTATGTATATACATACATAAGATCATAATCTCTGTATATCCAGGCACTATTACTGTTATTGATCAGAATGGAACAAATTTCCATGATTTAGGTGTCTGGCACAGTAAGTACTTAATAAATATTTAAAGAATATGTGGCAAAAAGGATATCAGTTAAGTAGTAATAACTATGCAACACTCACCAATGTCTTCACATATGGAAAAAGTAGACCTTTTGGCAAGATAGTTTCTTGAAAAGAGCCTAATAGCTGTAGTTCAAGGGTACTTCAATATCATACCCTCCTCTTCCAATCCCAGATTATATTCCTCCTCATTCAAGATCAGTGAACAAATTTTCCACTACCAAAAGGAAGGAAACTTCATAAAAGCCCTTTATTCTATTGCCTCTACTTTTATAGTTCAAGAATATAAAACACAGAGATTTTAGGTAGCTAGTTATATCCAAGTTAATTTAAAAGCCAGGTCTAGAACTCACACTTATATCTACAATATTAATGCACAACATGGACTTCTTTGAGAAAGAGAAAGTAGTACTTATAAATTCATAGTCTAAAAATACGGTAAGTAGATTCAAGTTTGTCTAGCCTGAGAAAATATGGTAACATAACTAAAGCACCAAAAGTCTATCTAAATATTATCTACTTACAAACTGTATAGTTCTTTTTATAAAATATTTATTTCTGTATGTGAATGCACACACACGCAATCAGCACAGGGAGTAGGTCTTCTCCTTTCACCTAATGAAATGGTTGCCACTGTAAAGGCACAGGCATTACTCATATGTATGTGATCATACTGATGCGAACAAGCATAATTCACTGTCAGCCCCATAAAACTACAGGATATAAAGTTTTTTATAATGTTATACTTAATAATAATAAATTGTGTTACCTATTTATGTATTTACCATACTATACTTTTAATTGTTATTTTAAAGTATAATAGGTCCACTTATATATTATAAATTGGTTTTCTAGGCTTTACCACTAACAGCCTTATATATATATCATTTTACCATGTCTCTTGATTATGTCAGGAAACTATATCAAATAACTGGCCTATATCATGTAAGTTTGCTACTGGCTCATTTTTCAGAATATATATATATATATATATATATATATATATATATATATATATATATATATATATAAAGGAATGCATGATTGTATTAAAGTTTCTAGGGTAGTCAACACGCATATACTATAATATACATACATATATATATGTGTGTGTGTATGTATATATGTGTATGTACATATATTATAGGTTTGTGGCACCACACCTCCTTGACATATATAATATATATCAAATATATTTTAAGACACAAGGGGGTGTGGTACTACACACCTATAATCCAAGCTCTTGAAAGGCGGAGGCAGGAGGATCAGGAGGATCAGGAGGATCAGGAAAAACATTACGAGCTTTTCAAATAGACCGTAAAAATCCAAGAAATGGAAAGCAGAAATAAAAATAGAAGTGATAACAATTTAGTAATAGAATGATAAGAATTAACCCCAATATATCAACTATTACATAAAGTGTAAATGGCATACCTACATTAAGTAAATGAGAGTGATTACTTACTGGCTTAAAAATAATATATAAACCAGGAGGTGGTGGCCCACGCCTTTAATCTCAGCACTCAGGAGGCAGAAGCAGACAGATCTATGTGAGTCTGAGGTCAGACTGGTAAGAGAGTGAGTTTCAGGACAGCCAGAGTTACAACAGAGAAACACTGTCTCGAAAAACCAAAACAACAACAACAACAATAACAATAATAAACTAGATACACTAGAAACTTGTACAAGCAATATATACTAGAAACTTGTTTCAAGCAATATATAATTTTAAAGGCATGATAAAGATAGACAATGATATACCATGAATGCACTGATCAAAAAGCACTAAGAGTAGCTATATTAACGTCAGATAATACACATTTTGAATTAATAAAATTACTAAGAAGAGAGATGAAAAGCCAAATCACCAAGAAGATGTGATCTTAAATGTATATAAGGGAAACACCCACCCTCACAACAAGAATGCTCAAAAATTCAAATATCAAAACCTAAAATACATGTATGACAGAGAATTCGGCACATCTGTTAGTAACTATTGAGAAGTGCACAGAAATGAGTCAAGAGATAAACAATAGAAAATACCACCAAAAGCCTGACTTTGGTCTGCCATTTATGTAACACATAACACAATTAGTGCATAAAATATGTGGAATGTTCACTGGGACTGAGCAAGTCCTGATTCATTAAGAAAATCTGAGGTCATTTGTAAGAACTAAAGTCATAAAACTTGTTCTTATCTTAATGGAATAAAACTTTAAGTCAATAATAAATACATGAAATGAACCAATGTTAGAAATCTAATATCTCACATCTAAATAATTTACAAAATAAAAGGGAAATCACAAGAGAAACCAAAAAAAAATATTTTGGATGGAATGGCACATACATAACAATGAGAATTGTTGGGATGTAGCTAAAGTAGTGCTAATTTGGGAGCTGCAGCTAAAGTTGTGCTTAGGAAGACATTTGTATTATCAAATGCTACTTTAGAAAATAATAAAGTCAAAGTCAGGTAGTGGTAGCATACGCCTTTAATCCCTGCACTCGGGAGGTAGGAATGTGAATCTCTGTGAGTATGAGGCTAGCCTGGTCTACAGAGTGAGTTCTCTCTCTGTAGCTAGGGCTACAGAGAGAAACCTTGTCTTGTAAAGCAAAACAAATTTAGAAGTATTATAACTTAATACTAATGAAAAAAAAATCTGTACCAAATCTTCTGAGATGTACCTAAATTAATCAACAGAAAAAGTTATAATCAGTGTTGCAATATGTTCTTCAGGGTATAGAAAAATGACAAGAAGCCCTGTCACAGACTGCTTACAAGGATATGTCCTCCTTCCCTCCATTCCTTAGGGAGTACTTCAAACCTTGCAGTGGACCCAACCTTCCTCCCTTCCCCCACCCCTGTGTGTCAGTTGCCTACACCTTGAAAAACATTGTAACAGGGATATCCACTGGTCACACCTGACCTACACTCAGGTAAGCAATTTCCAACTCCTTTTTATTCCACTTTAATCACTCCAGTCTCCTCACCAGCTTGGTAGCAGACTACTTGCAGGGACCTCTCCTCTTTACCTATGTCCATTTCCTGAGGACACTTCTAAACCTGGTAAAGGACCTAGCTTTCCCCCAACCCACTATCCTGTCTGTGATCACCTGCCTAAACCTAGAAACACTCTCTACTTAGGGTCTCCAAATTGATCACTCAGGCATGAAGCATGTTTCAACAAATACAAGAAAATTAAAATAACATCCTGCATCCTATCTGACTGTCATGGATTAAAGCTGGATCTCAACAACAGAAACAACAAAAAGTATACAAACTCATGAACTGGACAATTTACTACTGAATGAAAAAATGGGATAAGACAGAAATAAAGAAGGAAATTAAAACTTTTTAGAATTGAATGAAAACAAAGGCTCACATACCAAAATCTATGGAACACAAGGAAGGCAGTTCTATGAAGCAAGTTCAAGGCACTAACCACCTGCATAAAAAATTTGGAGTGATCTTATATTAACAACTATATTTGAAAGATTCAGAACAAAAAGAACTAATACCCAAAATAAGTAGACAGCAAGAAATAATCAAACTCAGGGTTTGAAATCAATAAACAAAAACAAAAGAAACAATACAAAGAATCAGTGAAACAAAAAGTTGACTCTGAGAAAATCAATTGCAATTAATAATTTCTAAGTCAAATTAAATAAAAGAGAGAGAAGATCTGAATTAATGAAACTAGAGACAAAAGGGGGGATATCATAATAGACAATGAGGAAATTTTAAAAAATCATAAGCACATAATTTAAAAGTTTAATCCCACCAAACTGGAAAATTTAAAAGGAAAAGGATAAATTTCTTAACATATATAAAACCTACCAAAATTAAATAAAGATCATATAAGCAACTTAAACAGACCCAGAACCCCTAGTGAAATACAAGCAGTAATTAAAAGTCTCCCAAAGACAAAAGCCCAGGCCAGATGAATTCAGTGCAGAATTCTACCATACCTTCAAGGAGGAATTAAGGCCAAGACTCTGTAAATTATGCCACAACATAAAACAGAATAAACATTTCCTAATTCTTTTTATGAGGCCACAGTTAACCTGATACCTAAACCACACAACCCAACAAAGAAAGAAAATTAAAGATCAATTTCACCTATGAACATAGATGCAAAATATTCTCAATAAAATACTTGCATACTGAACCTAAGAACACAGCAAAAAGATCACCCACCATGATCAAGTAGGTTTCACCTCAGAATAAATGTAATCCAAAACATTAACAGACTGAAAGACAAAACCACATGATATCTCCTTAGATGAAGAAAAGGCCTTTGAGAAACCCAACATCCCTTCACAGTAAAAGTCTGAAGGGACTGGGGATACAACGGACATACCTAAACATAATAAAGACAATTACAGCAAGTCCATGACAAATATCCTAAAAGGAGAAAATCAAATCGTTTCTACTAAATCAGGAATAAGACAAGGATGCTCATTCTCTCCCTACATCTTCAATATAGTACTTAAAGTCTTAGCTAAAGCAATCAGACAACTGAAGGAGATCAAGGGGATGCAAATAGAAAAGAAAAAAGTCAAAGAATCTTTATTTATAGATGATATGATTTTAAACATAAACGATGCTCAATATTCTACCAAAAATCTTCTACAACAGGCCTGTGTGAAAACTAGGGTCTACATTCCAAGACTACATTCCGAGGCCTGTGTGGTCTGGATGGAATGCAGACACACCTTTAATCCCAGGATTCAGAAGGCAGTGGTGGTCAATCCTTTAATCCTCCCTCCCTGGGTGGGGGCGGGGGTGGGGGGCACGAGACAGAGGACTGACAGTGGAAGCAGACACAGGAAGCAGAACTCAGAAGGAGTCAATTGCAAGAGTCAATAAGAAGAGTTAATTAACAGAGTCAGTTGAGAAGCAGGCTGAAGAGTCAGTTAAGGAGCAGTTATAGAGTAAGTTGAACAGTCACTTACAGAAGAATTATAGAAGCTGAGGCTGGAGTGAGTTACTGAGCAGTTAGTTACAGCAGCAGGATGGTGCAGTGAAAGCTCAGTGAGAGACACAGAGACACAGCAGAGCTCGGCAGATGAAGCTCAGAACAGAAAATGATTTGAACCAGAAGAGTAAGAGTTCAGAAGGAGTTAGTAAGAGTGGCTCAGTCAGCAGTAGATCTAGGTCAGGACTAGCAGTTTAAATGTTCTAGATTGTACAAAGGCTGACGTCTTCGAGTTCAAGGATTAAGAGTAGATTGTAAAGAGGCTAAAATCTAGGGCTCCAGGCAAGAACCAGAGATTTAATTAGTAAAAGAATAAACTGCCCTCTGCCCTGAATCAATGTCTACATCTGGTGAATCTACATATACATCCACATCTATATCAACAGCTGATAGACACTTGGAGCAAAGTAACATGATATAAAATTAACATGCAAAAATCAGAAGTCTTCCTTTGTACTAATTGAAAACACACTGAGAAAGAAATCAATAACCTCACAATAGCCTCAAAAAATACAATCTTGGAGTAAGTAACTCTAACTAAGCAAGTTAAAGACTTATATAATAAATACTTTAAGACATCAAAGAAAATGAAGATATCAAAAGATGGAAATATCTTTGTGCTCATGGGTCAGTAGGATTAATATGCTAAAAATGACCATTCTTCCAAAAGCATGCTACAGATTCAATGCAATCCCCCTCAAAATTCCACCTAATTATTCACAGAAATCAACATGTACAGAAAGCAAAATTTTCAGCTTCCAATGGAAACACAAAAAATCCAGTATAAGCAAAACAATCCTGAACCATAAAAGAATTGCTGGAGGTATCAACACACTGTTCTCAAAGTTGTACTACAGAGCTACGGTTATAAAAACAGCATGGTATTGGCATAAAAACAATATCAGGGGACTGAATTGAAGACACAGAAACAAGTTCATACATTTATGGACAATTGATTTCTGATTTAAAAAAAAAAAAGCCAGAAATACATTCTGCAAAAAATACAACTTCACCAACAAATAGTGCAGGTCTAATTGGATGTCTGCATATAGAAGAATACAAAAAGATCCATATTTAGCACCCTGCACAAAACTCAACTCCAAAGGTATCAAGGGCCTCAACATAAGACCAGATACTATGAATATGGTGGGAAAGGATGTAGGGAGCAGTCTTTAAATCTTGACACAGGAAAAGACTTTCTGAACAGGGCACAGATAGCTCAGGAACTAAAACCAACAGGCAATAAATTGAACTTCATAAAAATGAGAGCTTCCATATGGCAAAAAACATCATCATCCAGACAAAGCAGCATCTACAGAATGAAAAAAGATTTTTACCAATTACACATTCAATGGATGGCTAATATCTAACATATAGAAGGAACTAAAAAAAAAAAAAAAGCTGGACATTAAGAAGATAAATAACCCAATTAAAAAATGAGGCATAGAACTAAGGAGAGTTCTCAAAAGATAAAACACAAATAGCTGAGAAACACATGAGGAAAAGTTCAACATCCTTAGCCATCAGGGATATGCAAATCAAAACTATATTGAAATCTCATCATACACTTGTCAGAATGGCTAAGATCAATAAAACAAGTGACAGCTCATGCTGGTGGGGATGTGGAGTGAGGGGAACACTCATTCATTGCTGATGCGAGTACAATCTTGTACAGACACTATGGAAACCAGTGTGGCAGTTCCTCAGGAAGCTGGGAATAGATCTACCCAGCAATACTACTCTTGGGCATATATCCCCCCAAAAAAAAATCTACAACTTACTATAGAGATTCTTGCTCAAGGATATTTATTCTATTCTATTTATAATAGCCAAAATTTGGAAAAATAGTTTAGATGTCCACAATAGATGGATACTGAAATATGGTACATTTATACTACGGAATATTCTAACACAAAACAAACAAACCAAAACAAAATGAAATCATCAAATTTGCAAGTAAATAGATGGAACCAGAAAAAAAAAATTCATCCTTAGTGAAGTAACCCAGACCCCAAAGGACAAATACTGTATGTATTCCCTTACATGTGGATGTCAGTATTCTGCTATGCCCATAGACGAGTGTCTCACGCAGCCATCATCAGAGAAGCTTCCTTCTGCAGTAGATGGGAACTAATACAAAGACCCACAGCTGGAAAATGTGCAGAGGGTGAAAGACTTTTGAATGCTCAGTACCAAATGAGATGTCTTCAATTCCAACCCCTCCAGGTTCAGAGAACTAAAGAGGAGAGGAAGCAGGAAGATTGTTAGAGGGAATGAAGGACACCAAGGACACAATGTCTTCCAGGGACAACAGGGCTGGTGGACATACGAACACAGACTGTAGCAGGATTTATAGGGCCCACACAGATCCAAATCAAAGAGGATCCAAGCACGAACTCCCATCCCTAACCAAGAAGCAAAGGAAAAATTGCTTTCTCCAAGGGAGTGTCAATGGGTATGTAAACCAAAGGTGAGGGCAGGCCCCATGCCCTGCAGTAGATGAACAAGGAACACAAAAGTTATTTTTGAAGATTTTTTTTTTGGGTCAAATATTGTTTTGTTTGGGCTTTTGTTTGTGTTTATTGGGGTTGTTTTTGTTTTTACCTTACTGGTCTTTTTACCTCACTGATACTCAGTTTGTATGGGTTGTGTGTGTGGTTATGTGGGCATGTGTGTATGTGTATGCATTTCTTATGCTCTTTTTTAGTTTCTCTTTTTTTGTTTGCTAGTTTATGTTTTATCCTTTTTCCTTTGTCTTTTTTATTTGCCTGTTTCTTTTCTTAAGAAAGAGAAAAGGGAGCTGGAGAAATGGTTCAGTGGTTAAGAGAACTGGCTGCTGCTCTAGAGGACCTGAGTTCAATTCTGAGCACCCATATAGCAGCTCTCAATTGTCTGTAACTCCAGTTCAAGGGTGTTCATGGCACCAGGCATGCACATAGTGCACACACATACATGCATGCAGGCAAAATACTCATGCAAATAAAAAATATTTAAAAAAAAGAAAGAGAGAAAGAAGGTATGAGTTTGGGAGGGTGTTTAGGTAGGAAGAATCTGAGAGATGAGGGAGAGAAAAACCTTGATCAGAATATATTACATGAAAATTATTTACAATAAAAAATAAATAAAAATGAAAAAGGACAAGAAAGGAGAGGATGAGATGTAGAGAAATACTTAAAACAAAGACCAACTAAACCAAAGTTTTGTTATAAAATTTAATTGAATTTATATATAACTAACAAGACCACTTTAGAGGAGAAAAGACACAGACAACTGATACTGGGATGGAAATAAATTTTATCAAAATTTCTTCAGCCATTTGAAGATCTGGGCTGGCGAGTTTAGTTCAATTAGTAGAATGTTAGCCTAGCATGCAAGAAGCCCAGGGTTTGTTTTCCCAGCACAGAGTAATACTGAGTGTGGTGTGATGGGTCTTTAATCTTAGCACATGGGAGATACAGGCAGGAGGATAAGAAGTTCAAGGTCATTTTCTACTAGGCAGTGGGTTAGACCCAACCTGGGATTAATAAAGCTGTGCACTTTCTCCAAATTGAATAATTTAAATCAGCACTTTCCTAGGAAGACAAAACAAAATGAAACTTTCCCATAAGAAAACAGAAAGTGGATTTGCAATGCACTAAATGTTTGTGTCTCTCCAAAACTTCTTCATTAATATCCACAACGTGATGATAAGAGAAAGTAGGGTCTATGGGAGATGAATAGTTCATAAAGGTGGAATCCTCAAAAAGAGGATTCATGTACTTATAGAAGAGTTCCCAAGAGCTGTGTAATCAGCCGGGGAGGATAAGATAGCGAATTAAATCCACAAGAAATATTTTGGCTAGTTGGCTTTGCTTAGAAATTATACCAAATGATTATAGAAAAAAAGAATACCAATTTTAGCTATTCTTCCTGAAGCACTGAACAAAGAATACGGTGTCTAAGTCATTAACTGGTACATGGATAGTAATGTGTGGCACACTCACACAATGGAGTACTACTTAGCAATATTATGTAACATACTGACACACAAACAACATGAATGTATCACAGAAGCATTCTGCTAAGTAAAAGAAGCTCTAAACAAAGACTAATGCTGTGTGATTTCAGCAATATGACAAGAAAAAGTAATATCAGTTTATATCTACTGGAGTGGGGAAAGAAACTACACAAAGAACAAACAAAAGAAATCTAGGGCACAGTGAAAATATTCTGTGCCTTGATTGTACTTTGTCACATGACAATATAGTTTGTAGACTCATGGAAGTGTAGTCTAAGGAATTATACTATATGCAAATCATAGTAAACATGCTTTACAGAAAAATTATGTAAAAGGGAACAGAAATTTTCTTAAAAGAGTACCAATAGTAAATATTTTAGCCAGGCATGATGGTATACATATGTAATGCTGGCAATAAACAAGCTGAAGAAGGAAGGTGGTAAATTCAATGTGAAACTGCTTCCCAAAACAAAGGAAAGCAAAAAAAAAAAAAAAAAAAAAAAAGACAGAGAGAGATTACATATATATATATATATATATATATATATATATATATATATATATATATTACTATTATTTGAAATGTTTTAATCAGGCATTGATTTCTCAGCTTCAGAAGCATGTATCTGCAATATATCAGTTAATCCCTTTCTTTTTAGGTTAAACTTAGACTCTTTCTGGTTAATACTGAAGCTATAAAAAATAGCTCAAATCTGAACATCTTAATTTACAGAGTAAATAACTGAATCATTACCAATTTGCTGTTTATCAATTTTAGCTACATATAATTAATTATTAAGTAGTTACAATATAAGCAATTTCATATCTCATTTGTTCAAATGCACATTAATTTTCAAAACCTTATATCTACTAATTTCTTGTTTTGGAATCATTTGGTTTTAAAGCAAAGACTGCAACATGGCAATGAAATTGGTTTCAGTGATACTTTCAGGTGGCCTGTCAACAATCTGGCATATCCCACAGCTAAGAGTTGCTGTTTTAAACTATCTTGTAGATGGAGTTCAGGGAAAATGTAAATGACAGCACTCATGGTTACATTTCCCTAACTGAGCTTGTTGAGATCATCAAATACACAATGGCATTTCTAAGAGCTTTGTGTCTGTATACACAAGGCCCAGCTGAGATGCATGTCTATCCTCCTGTACTTATAGCCAACTCAGAATCCAAGGATTATAGCCTTAGCGCTAAATGAAAAGCATCAGACCCAGTAAAACCATCTAGTGGTTTCTTATTGTATAAATTCAGTGCCTTGAAATTTAAGATAAATAAACACCATTTAGATAAACAGTTTGTTACAACTTAGTCTGCTATAGTGAAAAAGTATAGCTCATAACGCCATCTAATATTACTATCATCTGTCTAAGCACATTTCAATCACAAGGATGTCAAGAACATTTAAAACAGTCACTTATGAACTGTCCAGTGTATCACATTGAGATACAAAAATGCCAGACATTTCTGTCTTTTCTGCTTTATCAAAGAAAGTTAAATTTTTGACAGGCTTGGTGTTCATAGTCTCTCTCCTTCTCTTCTTCCCTCCCTTTCTCTTTCTTCCCCAACCCTTCCCTCCCTCTCTCCCTCTCTCCCTCTCTCCTCTCTCTTTCATTGTGTGTGTGTATGTGTGCATGTTTTGAGACAAGATGTCACTACACAGCCCTGGCCAGTTTAGAACTTACTATATGACTGGGCTGGTATCAAGCTTACAGTGATCATCCTGTCTTTTGCCACTACTCCCTGGCTAAATTTCTGACATCCTTCCCCAGCTTGACAAGAGGCTACAAAGAACAGAAGACCAGAGAAGAAATAAAGAAATAAGTAAGTAAGTTAATTAATTAATTAATTAATTAAAGGAGGGAAGAGAGGGAGGGAGCAAAGGAGGTAAGGAGGGAAGAGAGGGAGGGAGGCGGGGAGAGAGGGAGGTAGGGAGGGAGGGAGGGAGAAAAGAAAGAAAAGAAACATGGAACAAAACACTCATCCAATAAAGACAAACACAAGAATTTGGCACCTAAACCTACAATCACCCCAAACCTAGATGCCTTAACACCAATATACAAACACAAACAACAACAACCAGGGCAACATGTGACCATCAAAGTCCAACTATCCTACTACAAATCCTGAACACCCCGACACAACTGAAACATACAAAAAAGATCTCAAAACCCTTTATGAAGATACTAAAGGAAATTAAAGAGGAAATGAATAAATCCCTCAAAGAAATACATGAAAAGAGAAAAATGTGAGAAATTGAGTAAATTCGTTAAAGAAACCCAGGAAAACATAAGAAAACAATTAGAAGAAATAAATAAATTCCTTTAAAAAAGTCCCCCCCAAAAAAAAGAAGTAAACAGTGAAAGGAAATGAACAAAACTGTTTAAGACCTGAAAATGGAAATAGAAGCCATAAAGAAAACACAAACGAAAGGATTCTTGGAAATGAAAAATCTATAAAAGTGATCAGAACTACAGCAACAGGATACAAAAGATGGAGGAGAGACTCTCAGGAGTTGAAGATACTATAGGAGAAATAGACATTGGTAAAAGAAAACATTAAATCCAATAAATCCCGAACACAAAACATCTGGGCAGTCTGGGACACTCTGAAAAGACCAAACCTAAGAATGGCAGGAATAGAGGAGGGAGACAGTGTAAACTGATCCACACTTCTCACGGTGCACAAAACTCAAGTCCAAGTGGATGAAGGACCTCAACATAAAACCAGAACACTGAACCTGATAGAAAAGGAAGTAGAGAATAGCCATGAATGCACTGGCACAGGAGACAGCTTTCTGAACAGAATATTGACAGCTCAAGCACTAAGATCAATGATTAACAAATGGACCTCATAAAACTGAAAAGCTTCTGTAAGGCAAAGGATACTGTCAATAAGATAAATCAGCAGCCTACAGAATGGGAAAAGATCTTCACCAACTCCACTTCTAATTGAGGGCTAATATCCAAAATATATAAAGAAATCAGACCTCAACAAAACAAATAATCCAATTCAAAAATGGGGTATAGATCTAAACAAAGAATTCTCAAAAGAGGAATGTCAAATTGCTGAGAACACCTAAAGAAATGTTCAACATCCTTAGCTGTTAGGGAAATGCAAATCAAAACAACTTTGAGATTCCATCTAGAATCTATCAGAATGACTAAGATCAGTAACACAAAGAATAGCTCATGCTGGCAAGGATGTGGAGCAAGGGGAACACTCCTTCATTCTGGTGGGAAGGCAAACTTATACAGCCACCATGGAAATCAATATGGTGATTCCTTAGAAATTAGAAATCGACCTACCTCAAGACCCAGTCATTCCACTCCTGGGCATAGACCCAAAGGATGCTCCATCCTACCAGAAGGACAATTGTTCAACTATGTTCACAGCAGCTTTATTCATAATAGCCAGAAACTGGAAACAACCTAGAGGTCCCTCAACTGAAGAATGGATAAAGAAACTGTGGTACATTTACACAATGGAGTATTACTCAGCTATTAAAAAGAATGACATCATGAACTTTGCAGGCAAATGGATAGAATTTAAAAAAATATCATCCTGAGTGAGGTAACGCAGCCCCAGAAAGACAAACATAGTATGTACTCACTTATATGTGAATATTAAATGTTAAGTAAAGGAGAAAGGTACTAGTATCCAAGACACAGAGAAATTGTGCAACAAGGAGGGCCCCAGTCTGAACACAGAGAACTCCCTGGGTGCAGGTGGACTGCAGGAGGATGGGATGGGAACAGAGGAGACTAGGAGGAGGAGAGGGACAGAAGAAGAGAATATATGGAGAGATGACCAGAATTGGGGCGTGGGGCAACTAGCAGGCAATCAGGAGACCTAGTACAGTGGAAACTCACTGGGAGAGACCCTAGGATCTCTAGCAATCAAGGATAGGGAGCCTGAACAGGCCATCTCCTGTGGCCAGGCAAGGCTTCCAGTGGTGAGCCTAGAACACCATCCCAGCCACAAAACCTTCAATCTATGGTCTATCCTCCCTGCAAGATCCTCTTTGATGACAGAAGGGCAGAACTCCATGCCAAAGGAGAGAACCTCTGTCTAAAACTGCAGGGCAGGCCAGGAACTAGAGACTGGATAACCCGGAGAAGATTTCTAATGATATCATGCTCTGCTCATAGATCAGTACCTAGCCCAGTCCTCACCAGAGAGGCTCCTTCCAGCAGCTGAGAAGAGCATATGAAGAGGTCAAGGGCAAAACATCATGCAGAAACTGGGGAACCCCGCAGAAGAAAAAAAGGAGGGATGGTAGAGACCAGAGAGGTTGAGGACACTAGGAAAGGAAGCCCCACAGTGTCACCTGACTAGCACTCTTAGAGGCCCAATGAGACTGAAAGAACAGACATGGAGCCTGCAGGATCCCCTAAACACATCTATGGCTGTTTGGATTGGTGTTCTTGAAAAATACCTACAACTGGAGTAGGGGTGTCTCTGACCCTTTCACCTGTCCTTGGAACCCTTTTGCTACTGCTGGGTTGCCCAGCCCTCCCTTGATGTAGGGATTGGTGCCTGGCCTTATTCCATCTTGCTATGCCACACCGTTTGAGTGGTAACCCTGGGAGACTGTTCTTTTCTGGGAAGAAGTGGGGCAGGGGGTGGTGATGATAAGGGGGGAAGGGGAATCTGGAGAAGAGGGGAGATGGGGGAGCTAGAAGGAGTAGTGAAGGGAGGGAAGGGGGGGTTCAGGATGTGTTGTATAAGTTATATGAGAGAAGAAAAAGGAAAAAAGAGAAAAAGAAAGGAAAAAGTCCAATTCCTGCCATTAAAATCTTCATCAGGCATAATCCATGTCAAATTCCATTAGAGAAATTATGTAATAATTAAATTGTACTGACATAAAGAATAAGAGAAAGGTGCTATCTCAAGTAATGAAACTTTTGTCTCCTATTTTTGCTGGGTATCCTTTTGTGTCACAGTATGTTCCCTTCCTTAACTTCATCTTTTTTTTCAAAACACTGACAAGTTGTTTTGATTGAATTATATGTAACACTCAAAGTTACATAGTGGGAACAGGGTGATGTTTCATTATAATATAAACATATACCTAATATAATGGGCCACAGTTGAGAAATTAATAAACAAGGAAACCATAAAATCTTTAATTTGAAAGAGAAGAGTACAGGGCATACATATCTATGAAGACAGATTTGTTTACCTGCTTAACAAAACTGCCAGTATAAAGCTTCTTTTTGTTAGGGTGACATGTGTTCAAGGTATACTACTTTCTAACCAAACATTTACCCTTCGCCACTGGTGAAAGGCAACAAGATCTCTTTACAAAGTCTCATCTTTTTCAATAAATTTTGCATGAAAACATGCTATCCTGGCACAAAGTTGCCTGCTGTCACATTGGAAGTGTGATAAATGTTTAATGAAAACAACACCACACAGCTTGGTGTCAGACAACAGCTATCACACAGCCCTGCTTTGATCCAAGTAGACACTTAAAAGGAGTTCTAAGCATGCTCGGCACCACAGAACTCTATAACCTATATGCAAATCAGAGTAAATTAGCATAATGGACTTCCTGCTGCATAAAGAAATAAGAGGTAAGGAAAATATGACAGCTTTATAAGTATGCAACTGCTGTCAAAACTCAGAGTCCAGCTTTCCCAAATCACTTCCAACACCTTCTGCCAAACATCAGGTAGAGGGGTAAAAAACGTGTTATCAACAGGAATTTATACATGAAATACAAAGTTACAAATACTGGAAGGCTGCCAAGATAGATCTGTAGCTTAAATCCCTAAGTTATGATTATTATATTGTAATAGTGTTCTTTTATACACTGCTTCTACACTTACAGTTTTTAAAGTACCAAATCCCCATTTTACAGAAGAATCAATTGTATAATCAGAAGGAAATTCTTGACTTTCTCAGAAAGTATAAAGTTCAGAAAGTTATAATATATTATTGTATAAGCTTAAGCTCAAATGTCTGACCAAAATATTCCAGAAGACTTAGTGCTCAGCTTAGAACAGTATCTTGTCTACTGAGGCACTAGTGAAGAAATAATGGTAAAAACCGTTCACAGAGGGGGTCATGATTAGGAGGACTATCTTTGTTCTGCATGAATTCTGACTCATATTGACATGACAGCATTGTACTCCATGCCTTTCTCTATTCTGTACAGCTGTAATAGAATACCACAGACTCCATAATTTAAAAAGAACAGAAACTTATTGACATAAAGCTTGGAGGCCAGGTAGTTGAACATGGTTGGCTGGCTCTAGAAGGGCTTTCTTTGTCATCTCATGGCAGAAAGACAAACAGAAGTCAGAGAATACTTCAGAAGGAATCTACTACGTCAATGACAAATTCTGCTCTACCAACACAATCTTAATCCATTTAATAAAGCAGAGTTTTCTTGGCTTAATCACCTCTTAAAAGACCTCATGTCCTAACAATACTGAAACAAATCACCAAATATCTAATACATGAATTTGGTAGGATGGGGACATGACACATTTAAAATACACCAGTATTCAATAACCACTACAAAAGCAACTATTTTTTTTCTGCATAATGATTTAAATAATGATTGAAGATGGATTTAAACTAAGTCCATTTATATTCTACTCTTAAAGAAGGCACTATGAGTTCAGAACAGTAGAGTGGTGACAACTTACATATTCCATTAGCAGAATCTAGAATCACTTAGGAGATACCGTTTAAACCCTTTATAGACTGGGTTAATAGGTGAGAAGACCTACCTTTAATAGCACCATTCTATGGTTTGGGTTCCCAGATTGGACAAAAAGAAAAATATGGGTTGAGAATCAACATTTGTCTCATTTTACATTCTTGACAACAGATGCTCTATAACCAGCTGCCTCAAGTTCCTGCCACTGTGACTTCCTCCACAGTAATGGCCTGTACCTTAAACTATAAACTGAATAAACCTCCCTTCCTGGAGTTGTTTTTGTTAGGTCCTTCACCACAGAGATGAGAAAAGTAAACAATACGTTATCTAACCCCTATTTCCTTTTCTGTAACATTCTGAAACTAGAAGAGGACAGAATTTGGATTTTCTAGAATAGTTGTGGGATGATCATGAAAAAAATATTATGTAACAACTTACTCATCTTTTAAACATTTATCACAAGGCTAACATTTCAAAAATATATAAAAGCCAACAATCTGGGCAGGGCTTCATATTATTGCAAATGTGGTATAAAAGCTAAGCACAGAGAAGCTGGAGCAAGGCTCAGGAGATAAGAGAATTGAAACTCTTATAGAGGACCAGAGTTCAGTTCCCAGCACTCATGTTGGGCAGCTCGCAATTGCTAGTAACTCTAGCTCCAAGATACCAGATGACCCCTCACACCCTCTCCTGGGTCTCCTCAGGACCTGAACACCTGTGCACAGACCCCCTACAGACACACACATACACATAATTTAAAAATTAAAAATATTTTTAAAGTTATGTAGAGACAAAAAAAGGAAAAAGGATATGAGAAGAGTTGCACGTTGTTATAATTAAATCAACAATTTCTTATAGTATTTCAAGACATATGCAAGACACAGACAGGCAAGCCCTTACCTCCTTTTATTCTTAAAGGAATTTACTCACAAGGGTAGGGACAGGAAGCACCTCGGAGAGAAAGTTTAGTTTACATGCCGTTACAGAATTACTGAATCTTCACTGCATAGATTGACATCAACTCACCCACGTCTGATGTTGTGCACTTCTTTGTCTTTGCCTTTATCCTTCTCCTTTTCTCTCTTCTCCTTGTCCCGGACTTTACGTCGGTCTCTCTCCCTAGACCTACTCCGAGTTCTTCTATGACTGGATCTTTCACTACTTCGACTATGGGAACGTGGACGAGGTCTTGACCTGGACCTACAATGAACAGATTTTATTAAAGAGATTTAGTCTGTTTTGAATTTAAAATGCAATTGACATTTTAAATTACTTGAAAGTACTTAGTTTCAATTCTAGACCCCGAAATTAACTGTGCAAAGCAAGTATATGAATGATTCTCTATACATGATCACTCTCAGTCAAAATGTTAGAAAAGGGGAAATTTTCAGATCCATATAATAGGATAAAAGATTGTCATGTAAGTTGAGTAAGAATTAGGATCTAATATAATCTTAATAAAGATAATCAGTAATGCCATACTTCTAAGGTGTAAATTTTCCAAGGAAATATCTTCAGATGTGTGGGTGGAAGAGACAGAAAGAAAGAAATGTGTGAATACAGATATATTAAATAATCATCTGACTTTATGTACAACATATGACTTTAGATACAACATGCTGTATGCCTAGACATTATAAATAAAATTAAGCATTTCATGCTAAGAAAAAAAAAATGTTAGCAAATAGGGATAGGAAGATGACTTGGTGGGTAAAGTGCTGGTTGTGAGAAGAAAAGAGCCTGAATTCAGATCCCCGCACACATTGGGATGGGTGTGCATGGTGGCCACCATTTGTAACTTCAGTGCTGAGGAGTGGCAATAAGTGAATTGCTAAGCTTCACAAAGTATTTAAATTACTGATAAAGATCAGTTTTGAAATAGTGTAGTGGTACTATTTCTAAGACAATAGGTATGAAGCTGTGATCAGACCACAGATTTCTGAGCACTGATCACAGGACACACATGGGCAATTTGATTTAACTGTGGCTTGGTTAAGATGCCCTGGGATTGCATCCAATTTTCAGTTTGAGTGAGGGGACAGCTTATGAACGGTCAGATTCTGGGGACATGCTTGCTGGCCAGACTGGCCTAAACAGTGAGTTCAAAAATAAGTGAGAGAATCTCTCTCCAAAACTAAGGTGGAAAAGTGACTGAGAAAGACATCCTAACATGGACTTTCAGCTTCCACCTGTGCTGACACAGGTGAGTGAGCCCTCCACACACACTAAGCACATGTGTCGGTAAGCAAAAGTCTGTTATTTACTTGTTGTTGAACGTTTTTGCAGTAGAGGCTCCCTGTGTTGGTCAGACTAATCTTGAAATTCTAGGCTCTGGCAATCAATGTGCCTCAACCTCCTGAGAAGCTAGAATATAGATGAACAGCACCACACTGGGCAACAAGGACAAGTCCTAAACATTTAAATGAAGTCTTAAGTCTCCTCAAATACTATAACAAACCCAATGCATTTAATACAATCTATTTAAAAAACAAAACAAAACAGTATTTTCAGTATCCTTGGAATCTCTTTTATCTATTCATTATCATTTCTATTTTCTCAATGTGACTGTAAGACCATTTACCAACTTTAACCTAGTAAATCATATAAAATGAATCATTATATTATGTATGATATACTATGTGCTAAGAAGTAATGAATTCAGGTCCTGGTGAGAGTACTGACAAGAATGTCCTCTACTGACTCATAATCCTTCAGATAACTAAACTATATTAAAGAACAGGAATGAGGCCAAAAGTAAGATTTGCTGGGGTTGGGGTTGCAAGGACACAAATCCTTGAAAAAGCAAACAACAATGAGAAAGTTGTAGTTTTATCAGCCACCATTCTATGGGTAAATCCAAGCCCATGCACTTACAATGCATAAACTCCAACAGACAAGTTTCTGATCAAAAAAGTCACCAAAGACCAACTGGCCACAGGGAGAATGAAAGGTGAATAATTAAAAAAAAAAAAAAGTCAAAGATAATATCAAATATTCTAGGTAAGTGCTCTATCACTGAGCTACATGCCCAGCTCTGCATCCAAATTGCATATGCAAACTATTTTCAAAGCTCTGACTGAATCTTAAATCATCTTAAGAATAGCAGACTCTAAATGGCTAAGAATGAAAGAATAGAACCAAAATTTCAGTTCTCCCCATAAGCCCAAAACCTCTACAACCTCGAAGTTAATATCCTGCTAAAACAAGGGTTTACGATCATATTACTGAGGAGAATACAGTAGTATTACCAGTATGATATTAACCATGCCCAGGACAGATACTACATATACAAAAACAAATCCATGAAATATGTTCTCTTCTTGGGGTGAGGGGAGATGAAGAAAAATGTAGTGAATGTAGATGAACTCTACAGTAGGCCGAATGTTTAAATTAGTAGACAAAAATTTAAACCTGTTACTTATAACCATGCTTACAATGAATATAAAGCCAAGCAATGTCAATAGAAGTCAACAAAAAACGCTGGAAAATATAAAATAGAAATTCTAGATCTGAAATCATCTAAAAAATTATGTCGAATGAGATTAAAAACAGATTGGTAGATAATGAGGACAGAATCTGCACCTCTTAATGATTCAATCACTATTAGAAAATCTACCCATAGTACTGAGCATCTAGAAAAGCATGTCTACTTTATGATTTCAGTGAATGCAGTGCCAGAAGTCTCTGTTTAACCAATTAAGCATGAGAATGAAAGAAGAAAGAAAGGACATACAACTAGAAAGGGATGAAATCAAACTATTCTAATTTGTAGATGCTCCAGTAATACAGGCGGAAAATCTTAAAAATGTCACCAAGAAGCTAGTAGAACTAATGAAAGAATTCAGTAGTGTTGCACAATACAAAACAACATAAAAAACTCAGTGCAACCAAGCATGATGGCACAAAGCTGTAATTCCAACACCTGGAAAGCTGAGGCAAGTGGATCAGTAGGCTGAGGTGAGCCTTGCTACATACATAAAGAGTTCTAGACTAATCAGGGCTATCATAGAAAAAGCCTCTCTTAAAACAAAACAAAATGACTCTGTAGCACTTTGATTTTATTTTAGTAATCCTGGGAATCAAACCCAGAGTGTTCCAAATGTTAGCAAAATGTTCTACCATTGAGTTTTATATCTAGCTGACTCAGCATCATTTTAATACACCAAAGAGATTGCTGGGAAAACCAGGAGAGCAATCTCACAACAATAGCTGTAAAATAAAAACTCAGAAACAAATTTAACCAAGGAAGTAAAAGAATTTTACAATAAATGTTACAAAATCTGAAGAGAGGCAATGAAAGACATAAGAATAATGAAATTTTCCCTTGTTCAAGTTAATTGAAAGAATTAATAGTTAAAATGTCCACAGATCCCCAAAAGAACTTACAAACTCAATGCAATCCCTGTCAAAATGCCACTGAAATTCTTCATGAAGTCATTAAAAAAAAAAATCCTAAAAGTTAATGTGGAAATACAAAAAAATTCTGAACAGCTGAACAAAGTTAGAGACATTGCAATACCTGAGTTTAAGACATAGCTACAATCAGAGTCAGCAACGCAGTGTGGGGTCTGAATAAAAACAGACAGATGAATGAAGCAGAATACTGATCCCAAAATAAATGATCTGTAACCAAAATAATTTTTGACAAAGGCACCAAAATATACACTGAAGAATGGAGAATCCATTACAGTGTGGGTTATTGCTGAGGTACTTTGACAAAATCATATTTTCACTGCAGTCTTAAAATACACGTTAGTAATGTATTCAAAATTAAATAAATATTAAGTTAAAAATAAAGAATTCCTCAAATCACGGTATTTTCAAAAAAGTTATTTCTTTACTGAGAACCTGTTTTCTTATATGCAAAATGAGAGTAATTACAACTACCTTACAATATTATTACTTAGGTGAATTGTGCATTAACAGCCATGTAAGTCAGAAGAAGGGGGGTACTAAAAAGCAGTATCTGGGGATTATACTAATGGGAATTTGTAATATCTGGGTCAGATGCCTTTGAAGTATGTTTCTCTTCTACTGTAGCAATAAATTAGTTTTCTGATTCTGAACCTTTAAAATCTTAAGTTTAACATACAACTTACCCAATTTTGCTATATTTCTTTTACACAGGAAGACAAGTAACAATCTAAAGTACAAAGAAAACATGTCTTCTCCATAAGTAATCCTCAATAACAAAATAAATGAACTGTCATGTTTCCTTTCAACAAGAAGACCCTATCACCTACCATCTCAAGCCTACTGAGAACAAATGCAGATCTAGGAGCTAAGATACTTTCCCAGGAAAAAGAGCTTCAATTTGGACTGCTCCCAGACAAACAGATCATGATCCCCGTCCTATTACCACTGAAACACAGTTAGATATTATGATTAGCAAGGAATTCTATCCGTTATCATCCAACCCAGCTTTCCCTCAATACCTTCCCTCTCAAGATCTCTTTTCAATGTATCTAGTCAACTAAGAAATTCAGTTAGCTTCAAAGCTATCTTATGATTTCCCCTGATACAAACATTCTACTGTAGGAAAAAATAGGCCTGGAGTCCTCCAAAATTATCTTGGTCATATCCACCCAATATATTCAAGAAATTCATGTCATTCTAGAATACTCTCCTATTATGCTGTTGGTGTAACACATTAAGCGAACATAGGAAAAGTGCACTTTTAAGTTAAGGAACCTCTTACATCAAATTAAACAAAATAATATGTTTAAAAAAACACCACAGTATACAATGTTACAGGATCATCTTCCTTTCAAAGATAATGTTCATTATCTTAATCCTCATACTGTAGGTCTCTTAATCTTGCTTATCATCTTCACATAATAAAGATGCTCCAAAGAATATCCACGGAAGAAAAGATAGCAAATTCAAAACTACAAGCAGAGTGAAATTATAAAATACAATTGTAAGCGGCCATTAAATCACACGTAGATTTTTAAAGTATTAAGCTAAAAACAAATTAAAATGAATTAAACTACTGACTTGGGGATCACAAGAATTATTTTATACAAATTTGATTCGTATCCTAGGCATATGATCAACTCTGTTTTCAATTAAGTAGCTTTACTTACAAATCTGAAGACATTCATCAATAAAAAACAAAAGATCGGAATAAAAATATTTCCTATTCTGACCAAACCAAACAAAAAAAAAAAAAAAGAAAAAGGAAACTATATTAACATTTAAGATGTTATTTGTCCCCAGTTCCTTAAATAAGTACCTTTCTGATAAATCACTCTAGAAGTCTCTGGAGTACAAAAGCCAATATGGAGATGTATTATAAGCAAAGAACCATTTGGTAAAAAATGTGGGACTCTAGAACACACAATATATAAGCAATAAATGGACAGCAGGATGTCCTATTATACCAGATAAATGCTTTCAATATCTACAGAATAAGAAGAATAACCATAACATCTCTACATAAAATGAATTACTGCTCTCAAAAGCCAATTTTTCAAGTTTAATTGGCTAATAAGTTCTAAACACATGTAATCAAAACAGATACCTTAATATTTTGTCTTTCAAAAGATAGCTTCCATAGTTCAAAAAGTCCTTAAATTGAGTGCTACAAATAAAGATAATATTTACCATAAAATAAAACTGTAATTAAAATTAAATAATTACATATTAAATAAAACCTAGCAGGGATGTCATGTCAGGATGACATTGTAAACAAGGAGATTGAATTCCACTTCCTATCAAAACCTAATTAAAACCATAACAAGGGGAATTTTTTAACAACCTACATTCTATACACTGTGGTAGTTGGGGTAAATAAAAACTAGAAAACAAAATGCTGAAACTCAAGCTTCTACAAAACCAAGATTATAATAAGAGATCTGAAAACTACCACAGTAAATTCTGATTGCATACCTAGTTTGAGAAGCACCTCAGAAATTAGTGATGCACAGCTCTGGGTTTGGCACTGCATTTTCAGGAAGGGTGAACTAAATGGAGAAGACTGCCTATGCTTCGGTGGTAACACCCCCAAGCCTGACATACAGAACATAAGGAGAAAGGACAGTTAGCAGGAGGCACTTCTTTTCCTACTTTCCTGGCTGTGGTGATGGAAGTAGCTCTGCTCTGCCACGCCTTCCCTACAACAATGGAATGAGACCTCTGAAACCATGAGTTACTGAAATGGAAAAAGACTCAACTTGGCAGCAGCCTTCTCCACTACAAAATGCACAGCAAAATAATGGCTTTGATTTTCCTGAAGAGCTCAAAAGGGGGAAATGTGTGCTTCAATGAAACAAACAACAAACTGTCTTTTAAAAAAAAACTACAAAAAAATAAAAATTAAAAAATAAGTACTAATTTATGCTAGTCACTAACAAGTCAAGGGTATACTACAATTTGTAGGTCAATCATTCAAAGTATAATTAAAGAATGCAAATTTAAAAGCTCATAGAAAATTAAATAAAATTAATCTAAAAGAGAGAAGTAAAAAAAAAATGGAGAAAATTTTCCATGGACAAACAGAAAATAAAGTTTAAGATGGTAGATTTAAATTCAAGTACATGAGTGATAAACATAATTCAACTAAGTAATATAAATGAAAAAGAAAAGATGATCAGACTGAAATAGCAAAACTATAGACAACTTTCACAATGAAACTGAAAAATAAAATCAAAGAAAGGTTTAGTATGGAAAATGTCATACAGACATAAACAAAAAGAAATATGATGAACTTTGTCACCATGTGATAAAGTACACTTCCAAGCAGGACTATAGAGACATAAAGAAAGGTTATCACTTCATGATTGCAAGCCCAATCCACAACAAAAGACTAAAACTCTTGAGTTTGTAACATGTAATAACACATCTAACAAATATATTAAGCAAAAATAAATTCTTAAAGGCAAAATTCTAACATACATTTGAGTGTGAGCTCTGGGTAATGGACAAAAATAAGCAATAAGGAAAAACAAAAGATCTGAATAAATGTTTAAATTGAGCTATTTTACTAATCTTCAAAAGTACACATTATTTTTATGATCATGTTCACTGATGATATTGTATAAAATAAACCATATGGCAAGTCACACTGCAATCTCAACACACCTACAACACAGAAAATATTCTGCCTGAAGAGAATTAAAAAGAAAACAATAAACAAAAGACAGGCAGTGTTCCCAATGGCCTGGGTCAATATGTGGGTCTATATAACCCATAGGAAAGAAGAAATCACAGTCACTATTTTTAAACATTTGAACTAAATGAAAACTAAGATACGACATTCCATTGTATATAGGATACAGCTACAGCTAAAAGTAAAGTTGGAGGAAAAATTATAAAGATAAATCCACACGTTAAAGAGTACTTTGAAAGTAGGTTAAGCGTCTATCTTGAGGCGAAAAAACAGAAAATTGAACTCAAAGTGGGTGGGAAAGGAAGGAAAATATAAAAAAGAAGATTAAAACAAAAGCTGGTTCTTCAAAAAGATTTAAAAATTTGCTAAACCCTCAGTGGAAATGACAGAGAAAATTCAAGTGAAATAATAAGCACTCCCACTAAATGAAAACAACACATTAAAACACACACACACACACACACACACACACACACACACACACACACGTAATGGAGGGGGAGTTAAGAACTGGGAAAAGGCTCATATAGTAAGATGCTTTGTAGGTGACAACTGGATCCTGATGGTGGTAGAGAGAGGCGGGCATCAGTACCCGTGTTAGGCCAGTACCTCGGCCAACTGTACATCTTACGGCCCTTTAAAATGGCGGATCCTGACACACAAGTTGAGCCCCAAGATTAGGAAAGCCCCACCTGGGGGTGTCCACTTCCTCTGTCTTTAAGGAAACCTTGTTCACCAATGTTGGCAATACAGATAGGCTAAGATCTTTAACATACAAGTCTACAGATGATTGGGCCTTTCCCAACCTTGCCCAGCCCCGCTCTGCTTAGCAAGCTTTAGATAGGCCAATTCAAGTGTCTAGTAAGCATGGATCAAAGCTATTGGACCTCTCCCTTATGCAATGCCCTGCTTCCTCTATAAACGCTTTGCTCCTTTCATAGTAAGGTAGATCTATACCATGAAGGCATTTCTCTTAAGTCTGAACTTCTTGGTTAGTGACTCGACGCCACTCACCACCTCGGGGATATACCCGACTCCCACAAAGACCACAGTGCTTGACATGCAACTCTGAGAATCTGATATTCAAAACCCAGAACCCACATAAAAGAGCCAGACATGAGGTGGGAGAGATGCTGCATCATCAGCTAAGAGTACTTGCTCTTGCAGGGAATACAGCACCCACGTCATAGGACTTATAACCAACTGTAAGTTGGTTATAAGCTCCAGGGACATCTGGTGCTTCCAGCCTTTGCAGACACTTGCTCTCATTATGCACGTGTGCATGCATGAATACACACACACACACACACACACACACACACACACACGCTCTTAAAAATAATAATAATTTTTTTTAAGAAGCCAGATGTGGTAAAACACAGCACTGGGAAGGCAGAAACAAAAGGATCCCTGGGGTTCCTGGCCAGTCAATCTAGCCAAATCATGAAGCTCTAGTTTCAGTGAGAGACCTTGTCTCAGTAATTTGGTAGAGTGTAACTGAGGAAGACACTCACAACTGACCTCTGGCTTCCAAATGCACACATATGGGTATGCACAACAGCACATATGAACACATATATGAACATATACACATACAAACACATGCACAAAACAATTTTCAGTCAGGCAATACCAGACTATAATCCCCACAAAAAGGAATATATTGAAGGAAACTTGGAATGCCCCCATTTCTTTCAGGAGGAAGAAACTTAAAACCTGAAGGATTTGCTAAGTTAAGGAGAGCTCTGGAGCCTTAAAGAATAAGACAGCAAGACTTGCAAGGCAATGTACTAACCAGGAAGAAAAGGTGTAGAGATCTACAGCAGGAGTCACCTAATGTGTTCTAATCTGTAATTCGAAATTACATGAAATGCCATGGGATAAAAATATACTGGAAAGCAATGAATTCCTAAATGTCATCCAAGCAGAGAAGTAGTGTTCCCATTTGCCATATTAAAGACAGCTTGCACACAAACATTTGTACTTCAGTCATAACACTGGAGCTAAACTCATCATATAGTAAATGTCTTAACCAAGCTTGAAAGCAAGAATTGAGATTGTAAAATATAACTACACATAAAGTAAATCACATCTATACAAAGGTTCCTTAGATTATGTATTATTTTAATGAATGCTTAATGTTTTTAAATCTGAATGTTAAAAGGGTGAAATTTTGTTAATAAATCTGCTATTTGAAATTCATCGTCAGAATTGTAATGGGGTTAGGAGACGTAGTCCTGGGCTCAATGCTCAACATCAGAAAGAAAGACAGAGGGAGGAAGAAAAAAAGACAATGAAAAAGAAATAAATCATGATGGCTAGTATTTCAGTCCAATCCACATAAATCTATTCAGAAAGAACCTGAAATTGGTTCAAATATCCACATCAACAGCAACTATGGGGAGGGCAGGGGTTACACACATTCAGAATTCAAATAAGACAAATTAAGCAATTTAAGTATTTTCAGTTTTTGTCATTTACTGATCTTCATCTGCCTGAAAGAAACATATTTGCATCAACAAGTCAACAAGTTTCCAAATATTTGAATTTATAAAACCAACATTAACTGTCTTCACCAAGAGGAGACGCTCCTGTGTTAAGTGGTAGAAATCAAGTATGTAAATAGGGTTTCTTATATATTCTTGGCATGTAATTTCCAAATTACATGCCCAATTGAAAAACTATTTCTTATTAAAATTCCACACACAGTTATTGCGCCTATTTTTCAAATCAATATTTACTATTATCAGAATTCAAAGCTAATCAAAATCAAAACCATCTTTATTTTCTAAAATAGCTAATCCTTTAAGATATGCATAATGATATGCTTACTATAGTTCTTGTTTATCAGGAGATAGGGCCTGGGGTTTCCCCTATAAAACTAAGACAGCATTTTTTAAGAAGCATGTTAGCTGTACTAATGTTACTGTTTACCTCCAAATACTTAAACAAATAGTGGTTGCTATCCTCTCTCTCTCTCTCTCTCTCTCTCTCTCTCTCTCTCTCTCTCTCTCTCTCTCTCCTCTTTGGTGTTTAGAAAGTGGACCCCCACCCCAACACCCCTTATGTTGGGGGCAGTTGTTTCATTTTGTTTTTGTTTGGTTTTGGGAAAACTGAACTCTGGAAAGGTCAAAGATCACAGAAAATCAGATAAAACTGAAATCTGAAACCAGGTCTGGCCATATCCATTCAACTACAGCACAATGCCTATAAGATCTGACTGTGGTATCATTTTCAATTAAAAAATCTATGAAACAGAAAATAAGCATCTAGACAGACTCATTTTTTGAAATATTATTAAAAGACTTATCCTTTCTTTCTTACAAATAGTATTAATAAGTATTGGAATTCTCACATTCCAAATTCCTAATCATCATGCCAGTCTCAACTTTTAAAGAAAAATGTTAAACAGTAGAATTGGGAAGACGGAAAAAAGAAAAAGAGAAACACAAAATGCCAGTGCTTCCTCCACTAAAAACACATAACCCACCCACTCAGCCAAAGGTGAAGTCATTTAGTCAAGTTCAAAGATCTTCAAAGACTTCTTAGATCCAGATAAGCCCATATGTTACCAAATTCTGTGAAAAAGCTATTACTTTCCAATCTGCTTCTCATGTTTAAGATACAGAACACACAGATGCTTGGCGTCACTCATCCGTCTTCCTAAATTTTCCCACTAGCAATCAAGGTCCATCAATAACTTTCCTACCAAAAACCCCGACAAGTGCCTTTATTCTATCAGTGCCTAGCTGGCCTGTTAAATCTGAAAGTAACCATAAAAGACCATTCAGTTACTGTACAATACGTGTTAATTTGCTAATTTCTTCACAGGTAATCAATTAAAATGTAAAATATTGGATAAAATTAGTTGCACTAAATTTAACAGCTGCTCCATAAGCATAATTAGTTTCACAAGGGCCATATGTACTCTGAACAGAGAAAGAGTTGAAACAAATAGACAGATTTTAAACAAGTTTTAGAAAAAAATCTGCATTTAATTAGCAGGTGGGCACTACAACTGCATAACGTTTTTATACATTTATATTTATGAAGTGACAGAAGATCTAAAGGCTTTTTAAAACGGCGTTTATTGTTTGAATGGGAACTGTTTTGCTGCATGCTAAAGTGATTTAACTCCTTATAGCTCTGCTTTGAAAAAAAATCATAAATGGTGAAAGAAAACATGTGGAAAACTGTAAAACTAGAAAGAATTTGCGACAAAAAACAGATACACATACCATAACTAAAAGGAAACTACACTTAATTAAATGTATACTACATCTGGAATATCAGCCTAATAAAATGTGAAACTATTAATTTTCATTGTTCAAAAGGAAATGAGGTCAGTGTCATTTAATAATTCCTTCAATTACATTGCACTAACTCCATGAACTGTATGTTCTGGACAGCATTTAATCTAAAATGCTACATACTTTACAATAGCCTTACCTTAAACTTTAAATAAAGGTATTTAAATTACAAAGGGGTAAAGGAATAAAGTCAGCAAACGAAAATTTTTAGCAGCTGGTAGCTACTAGCATTATATTCTAAACCTTAAGGCTTTTTTTATATTACCTTTCTTCTTAACCTTTCAGGTGAAGTTTGTTATGGATTTCGATAAGAATCGAAACACTTCCTCAATAGCACCAAAAATCACTTTAAAAACAGAAAACATTATTGTAAAAATTAGAATGATGTTTCATCAATACTTTCATTATAGTTAGTTATACTTATTGTTAGTAATTTTAAGTATAAAAGAGTCTTTTTCAAAAATAAAATGTTTTGTTTCTTAATAGAGTATTAACTTTTGTTGGATAAAATGACAATTTTTCAAAAAATAAAAATAAAAATAAAACAGAATATCGAAGCCAGGTCCTGAATTATCAATCAATACAACAATGGAAGAAATTCCTGCATTGTCAGAGATGGAAAGGCATGGAAAAAAGGAGTGATTATCAACTAAATAAACTAATACCTTGAAAGTTAACTATTTCTTTACTTTACCAAATAAATAGTGAATATTAGTCTATTTCAACATTAATGATAGTGAGCAACTTTCTTTAAATAATAAGGTATACATGTGCAAGTTAAATTATTAAGCATTAACTTTTGTTCTACTATCTTATTTTGGAATTAAAAGCTATCAATTTAATATGCTTTTTAATAAGCAGAACCTAAGCCTATAAATGAAACTTTTTGTATTCATGGAATCTATGAACCAGAAAAGACCTGAAACAATAAGTATGGCTGTGCAATCAAACTATATTTTAAAATCTATTTTAATAATTTCCTTCACAGTCAAAAATGAAACAGAAAATCACTCTCCCAATAATTTTTAAATTTATAGTTAAAATTATCCTTTAAAGATTTTGTTTAAAGACAAAATTAATATACTTTACCTACAGCAAATTTTGTGACTATAGATTTTATCATAAGATACTAGCATTACAAGTTTAAGTTTACTAAGAGTCCTTTAAATTTATCTTATAAACCCAATTAAGATCTATGAGAAAACACATATTCACTACAGACTAAACAGTTTACAATTCAGAATGTTATCTGCATGATTTTTAAATATGATTTTCAATTACTCTGGGTTTATTTTTCTCTTCCAAATCTATTAATAGTCCTAAATTGTTTGTGTCAATATTTTAAAGTAATGAGCACTTTCATGGTAAAAAATTGGAGAAACTGAGATACCCTATGCATGAGATATCTCAAGGATCACCATATTTTATAAATGAAAACAGCACTCAGTAGGACCACAGTATTTCTGTATACTGTATGCTTGAGTATAAGAGAAAAGAATACTTGAAATCAAAGCATATGTTAATATATTTCTTGATTTGATCTGAGTACTTTGAAATTTTAATTTTTTAATTCATATTAGGAAGCACAGCAGGTTTTTAAATGAAACAAAGCCAATGTCTTTCAGATTTTGTTTTATAATGGAAAATTTTCAGACAAAGTAACAATGAGCATCTTAAATTAAGAATATCCTAAATAATTGATTGAAAATGTAAAAGTCATAGCTCTTTCATATTTTCCCTTATCTTTATTCTAAACAATTTCAAAGTGACTTAATAAAGATAATGTTAAATTCAAACTTGATACAATATAAATAATTGACTTTATACTACAGGAAACATCAACAACAACCAAAATCAACACCATTAAACACACAGCATATACGGATTAGTACCTAGAATAAAGCCAAAAATATTCTTGCATTAAAACTTATACTCATATTTAAATTTCAAAACTGTTTTTTCATTTTTATGTAACTTCTTTCACCCCACTCTGAATTTCTCCTGGGAAAATGGTTTAAATATATGATTATATACAATTATAATCATGTTTACTTTCAACTGATATTTTCATTTTAGAATAAGAATAAGACTTGCAAAATAGTAACTTCCTAAATAATCAAATTTACAATGACTCACTTATAAGTTCTGTAGAAGATCAACTGACGCTGACAATACAAAGATATTTCTTTTATAAATGGTGCTCAGTGTCAGCAAGATGGCTCAGTTGGGAAAGGTGCTTACAGTACAAAGCACACAGTCTTGACAAAGGGTTAAAATAGAAAAGGTTTCCATACAACTCTCAACGTAGTTTCTATTACTTCTTGGCTTGCATTAACTCTGGGAGGTTAAGGAAATCCAATATTGCCCTAAGTTCTCAAATTCAATACTGAGTAAGCCAGAGAGCCCAGAATGCCAAGCACAGGAAAAGTGCCTAAAGACACACACAATGCCTGAAATCCTTCAGAGGTCTAACCAGGCAGGTGAGTGAGTTACGAAGGGATTAAAAATAAAGTTTTTCTCTCTGGCCTATTCAAAGCCAGTGTGAACCCCACCTGGAGAGTGTCCCTATCACCTGAATTGGGGGACCCGTAAAATTACTATAGCTGTGTTCATTAAGTGTCAGCTTTATGTTTGACATTGTGAACTTCACAAATGATTTGTGAGTAACATAAAATCCAGAAAACTGAAACACATCTGACATCTTTCTGCCTTCTGGCCGTTGCATTAGCTTTCCCTATTCTATTAGCTAGCACTGTTCCCCAGACATCTCAAATCCCATAGCCTCCTTCAAGCCCTTCCTAAATACCTTTTCCTCATTAAGCTGTCATTCCTACCTTGTTAATACTTAAGCATGAATTCTCCAACCTGCAGTTTCCAACACCCCTATCTTGTCTTCTTTTCTACTGCAAGACACCTAATGGTGTTTACTGGATTTCATGTGTTATTCCCCGTTGCTCACATTCCTCAAGAAGAAGTTGATTTAATGAATGTCTCTCAAGTACCTAGACTGTGCCTGTTACAAAAGATATTCAAATATTCATTTTAAATGAGTAAATTCATATACAAAACTCCCAATCTTTGTTTTGTCTAAAGTTATATAATTTCTTTCTTAACAAGTTAAAATTGATTTGATCTTTTTGATGAACAAAAATATCTTAATGTATATTAGAAATTAATGGCATTCTCTGTTCTTACCACTAACTAAGCGTAAGTACAATTAACATTATAACACTGTAAGTTATCTGAGTTAAAATTTAGATTGTTCTGTATTGCCACATTATAATAGCAACAGCTAAGAAGACTCATAAAGCAAATTTTAACACAATGAACTCTTTTCTCACTAATATTTCAATAGAATGTATGTGTGTGTGCGTGTGCATGTGTGTGTGTGTGCGCACATGCTCAATGGAGTGGACCAGTGCACAAACAGCCATCATTTGCCACATATTATTGGTTCTGGGATCACTGCTCTCTGCAAAATAAAATCTTTCCCCAGACCACAAATATTATTCTCATGTACCCACAACTCTAAGTCAATACATATTATAAAGATCCAAGGACAATCTCTAACATGCCACATATACCAAATTCATTTTGTTCCTTTGTCCCCTGAGCACTAACTACTATATAGTGTTCTTCAATATAGCAAAAGAAAGCAGTTTTTAAAACTTTAAATGAAGAAATTATTTTATAAATTAACTGATAAATTAATTGCCAGGTCAACCACTCATCAGTTACTGGAAGAGTTTAAAAACTACAGAAATATGGGTCAGACACAGTGGTACATTCCTTTACTCCCAGTACTCAAGAGACAGGCATGTGGATATGTGGATCTCAGTGAGTTTGAAACCAACCTGGTCTACATAGTGAGTTCTAGAACTATACAGTGACACCCTGTCTCAAAAGTAAAAATTAAAAAATTATATTTTTTACATTTTACATTTTTTACACCCTCATGCACAGGGGTGGGGGGCAACTGAGAGAGATAAGAGAGCTGAGAGAGAAAGACTAACCCTTCTATAAAAATTAGCCCAAAATGAATAATAGGCTTAAAGATTTAAGAAAACAGAAGAAAAAAACCTCAAAATCCAATTCTTGGCAAAGAGTTCTTATAAATGACACCAAAAGAATAATATGTAAAAAGAAAATTGAGAAAATTACATTTTATCAGAATGTAAACCTTTTGCTCTAGAAAAGATCCTGCAAAAAGAATGAAAAGACATGCTATATCTAAGAGAAAGTATTTAGTACTGGGAAGTGGGGTTGCTTGCCTGTATTCTCAAGATACTAAAGAGCTAAAACAGGATGACTGTTTGAACCCAGTAGTTCAAGGTCAGCCTGGACAACATAATGAGACTTGAAATATTAACAATAAAGACAATTAATTTTTTTAAAAAATTATTAAAACTCAAAAAAGTTATAGGCAATTCAATTAGAAAATGAAGACATTTCACCAAGAAAACATCTAAATATCAAATAGGGGATGAAAAATATGTCCCACATCACCAGGGAGTTCAAAATGCAAATTAGTGTTTTTATGTCATATCACTATTCAACTATAGAAGAGAGAGGAATAGGTTACATCTTGTTGAGTCATTAGACAAAAGGATTTCATAGATCTCTCCCAAATATCACAGGCTACTGCCAAGGCTATTGGTTAGTCTCCACAACCTGACTGTAACCTGTATTACTGATGATGCAACTTAACTTATCTCTTCAGAGATATCAAGATGGTACCCAACCAAAAACTTCATCCCTACTGACTAGCATTTATAGTATTAGAAGGCACTTTGCACATTACTGGAAGATAAAAATAACCATCTTTATTACCAGTTTTAAACCCTGCAAACTATAACTGAAACCTGGCTGCAAGACACACTGGTAAAATAGTGACACAAATGTTATGGGTGTAAGCAACCAATCACTTTTTGATTAGATTTAAGACTCACTCCATGAGATAGAACCCAAACCTAACACTGCTAAAGTGGCCAAGACCCTGAGACTAGATAATAAAGCAAGAAATACATTTAAAAACTAATTCCAGTAACCAAGAATACACAAAGTCAAAAGATCAGTAAGATGGTAAAATATTTAATCAAAATTTAAAACTCGACTTAATTGGCATATGAACCAGATTCAACTATTAAAAATATGTACATCCTTTAAGATATAGGCATACTATTATAAAAACTGGACATCTAACAGATCATAAGAGATTTTTTCAGTATTTTAGAAGATTGAAAGTACCTTGAATATATTCTCTGATCAAAGAACAAGAATTAAATTATGCTAGAAAACCATAAAGACAAAGATAACTGAAAAAGAAAAATCACTTTGTGTTTGGAAATTTCTAAATGCATTTGTACCTACTTCTCAGTAACCCCATAGGTCAAAGAAAACATTACAATGGAGACTAAAGAATATTCTTAACCAAATAATAATAAAAACACTACATGAAACTTAGAAGACATGGATACTAAATTAAGCTGACAGAAAAATGCATCCATATACTAAATTGCAAAGATTTAAGCATCCATTTCAAGAACTCATTTAAAAATGTATGACAAATTAAATCTAAGGAAGAAATGTGGAAGCTATAGTTTAGCAACATTCACAAGACCCTGGATTTGAAAGAGAAAAGAAAACAAAGAACAATTAAAGCAAAAATTAGTGATGAAAAAATAACAGGAAGATTAATAAAATCAAAAGTTACTGCTTTGGAAAGATTTAAAGACTAATCAATCTTGAGCTCAATCTGTAAAGGTACTTTGCTGTCAAAACTCAGGACCATATGTTAGAAATCCTGAACTGACTCCTACAAATTGACTTACATTGGTTTACTGTGGCACATACCTGCCTCTACACACAATAAATAAATAAATAAATAAATAAATAGATAGATAGATAGATAGATAGATAGATAGATAGATAGATAAATGTAAGCAATTTGATACATTTTATTTAAAAATAGAAAATTTGCTTTCAGCTGTGTCAGCCATCTTCTAGTAATTCACCAAAATGACAAACACAAAGAGAAAGAGGAGGGACATTCAGTATATGTTTTCTAGGCCTTTTATAAAACATGTAGTTGTAGTATGCTGCTGTGGCAGCCCAGCAAGGAAGACAAAGAGGCTAAATGATTAGCACAGGAACGCCTCTTCAGACCTCTGCAATGCCATCAGACTTCTCATATTCCTTCAGTAACCGTTAGGACATTACGGTTAGAACTTTAGACTTATTAAGTGTGTAATGCTTTTCTGGTTTGTTAGAGGATCTTTCTGTGTAGGCTCAGGCTAGCTTCAAATTCTCCATCTTTTTGTCTCATTCTTCTAAGTGCTCAGATGACAACCATGCACTACCACGTCTGGCTTTAGTGTATAATCTTTTTTTTTTTCTGCCTTCATTTGAACAACATGAGATCCATTTATATCATGTAGCCTTAGTTCAGTATTGTTCTGTATTCTGCAGTATAAATATGTCATAATTTAACCGTGTGACTAATGGTGGGCCCCTGGATTGTTTGCATTTTGGTGTTACTAAGAATGCTATTGAAAACTTTTTTCTATATGTGTGCAAAGTGTTTGCATCCTCTTAGTTCCCACCAATGTTGCCTGAGACTTTGCTGAGTCCCTACATCCCTAAAAGCATTGATGTTAGTTATTTTTACTTCACCCATTTTACTGGGTCTATGATAGTATGCCTTTGGGTCCTAAATATACTTTCCTGATAACTGATGAAGTTAAAATATTTTCATGTTTTAATTGGCCATTTGGTTATTTATTTATTTTATTTTTTATGAAATGTGTGTTTCAATAACTCTCTAGTGATAGTTATGTGTATCTGTGTGGGAATCTCTGTTCTAATTTTTCACTCATTGATTTATTTCTTTTTTTCTCTTTCTCTTTTTCTTCCTTTTTTTTTTTTTTTTTGTTTGTTTGTTTTTCCAGACAATGTTTCTCTGTTGTAACCCTGGCTGTCCTGGAAATCACTCTCTGTAGACCAGGCTGGCCTAGAATTCACAGAGATCTGCCTGCCTTTGCCTCCCAAGTGCTGGGAGTAAAGGCATGTGGCACCACCGCCAGGCGACTTATTTCTTAATGCCTCATATGCATTTCATATGAGTTTTAAAGTTTTAAGAATATATTCTAATTGTAAGTCTCTTGTTAATATTATTTCAGATGTCTCATATAGTCTTTTAATTGTCACAATTTCTTAATTTCAAAATTAGTTTTGGTTAGTGTTTCATATTGTATCAATCTGCGTGTATGTGTGTGTGTGTGTGTGTGTGTGTGTGTGTATGTGTTTAAGAAGTTATTTCTGATGTCAAGATTATGAAGAGAACTTGTTAGAAACTCTTTTTCTCTTTAACCTATAAATCTGGTATTTCTTTTTTATGAGTGGGATGTGTGGTTCTTTTCTTCTTTCTGAGGGGTGGTTTTGGGGTCTGAACTCATGTTACAAACCTTGGCTACAGAGGGAATTTGAGATTAGTTTGGGCAATATAAGACCATGTCTCAAAATACCAAAAACCTGGATTAATTTTGTAAAATTTTGATTTTGGTATCAACAAAGTATGGTTTTGCTTAAAAATAAATTTCAAATTCATGTTTGATATTAACCTTGTACCTACTAACTTTTTCAAAATATCAGATTCTACACAGCTAGAAAAAGTAAACAGGCATTGAAGTATTGAGTTATGATCAAATGATCTGTCTATACCAACCCTACCAACTATGACTGTTTTTGAAGTATATATAATTCATCATATAACAGCCACAGATAAGTAAAAATTATACATATCCAAATCAGCATCTATGATTAATAGATGATAGACAGAAAGTGTGCTGGCTAATTTTATGCCAACTTTACATAAGCTAGAGCTATTTGAAAGTAGTGAACTTCAATTGAGAAAATGCCTCCATAAGATCCAAAATGCTGAAAGGCATTTTCTTAATTAATGATTTATGGGAAAGGGCCCAGGCCATTGTGAGTGGTGCCATCCCTGGGCTGGTGTTCTGGGTTCTGTAAGAGGCAGACTGAGTAAATCCATAAGCAGCTCCTCTATTGCCCATTGCATCAGCTCCTACCTCCAGGTTCCTGCACTGATTCATTTCCTGCCTTCACTGCTTTTGAAGATGAATTGTTATATGGAACTGTGATTGAAATAAACCATATCCTCCACAAGATACTTTTGGTCACAGTGTTTAATCACAGCAAAAGTAAACCTAACTAAGACAGACAGACAGACAGATGTCACCTGTAAACACAAAAACAAGAAATGTCCTTATCATATAACCCCACACACCCCCAGGGCTCAGTATACAGAAGGCAACCACTGACCTGCATCCCTAGCCCATGAGTTGTTTGAAAAATAATCCACATGTCCTGAGTCAACATCAAGATTTTCATAAAGGGTATTAGAATAAAATCATTTTGTTAAGTAAATGATTAGCACAAATTCAAATGCAAAGTTATCAATGAATGAACAATGATTAAGACAAAAATTAATAAAAAATTAAAATGACATTTAATTCATTGCTAAAATTTAAATTTATTTACATGTAAGCTTAGAGTTAAAATAACAGGAATGTTCCAATAAAGACCAATAATCATTTCTAAACTTAAAAATAAACAGAATAAATACTTATCCTAAAAGATGACAGCATATTTTAATTGCTTAATTTTATGATCATTTCAGGGTCCCTGTCAAGGTGCCCCAGACAAAACTGTAAATTAACATGTGCTATTAACCTTTTTGTATCACAGAGCATTTGATTAAGATCAAACAAAAAGCAAGATAATTCTGCTTAAGCTTTCAGGGGAGCTGTGTTCCTAATACATTCCCCTCCTTTAATATCTTGCTCAACACTCCATAAAAGTTCACTCCTTTTTCATCTCCATTTCAGGTATTTTTATGTGAGTTTACATGTATAAATGTGAATCTATGCATCCCAGTAAGTATGCCCAACACAGGTCAGCAGGTGGATAGTTTTAGACCTACTTGATGTTCACTGCAGTTGAGCCTGAACTCTAAAGTTCCAGGGGTAGTCAGGACACCAGCAACTGCATCCCTCCAGCAAGGCAATTAATACTCAGGAGGCCCTGAAAGCTCAAAGGCAGGTCCTTTGCCTGTCTATATCTCAACGCTGTGATTACTGTATTCCCAATGCACTTACTTGGGAGACACTTCTTGGTTAAAATAACATTGTACTGTAGTGTCTTGGGAAAATGAGAGAATATATACAATCAACCTACAGAATGCATATGTCCCAGATACACAAAGAAAAAGGACATCTCTGGCAGACATCAAATACTTGTTCAATACATACTCAGCAACAGTATAAACCAACAGAAGGAAGTGTCCACAGTTCAAACGACTACCTCCTGCTTCCACGCCTCAACCAACAGTCTCACTGGTCTTAAACCTCATCTTATTCTCTAGATGACTTATTTCACCCTATTTTTCTTCTATATATTTAGCAGAACTTTCACTATCCTGTATATTTTTAAGTATTTTGTTTTACTTGTTATTCCTCTTTATGTAGTCATCTGATTTTGGCTTGGCATGTTTTTCATGGTGAAGCCCTATTTTGTCCTTCTCCTTAGCTTCTTTCTTTTTCTGTCCTATGTTTTCATCCTGACCCCGTACACTTAACCGTATACTGACTTAATTTTTAAAAATACGCTTTGATTTTACTTTTGTATTTCTCTCCCTACACATTCAAATTTGATTTGTAACATTTTCACCGCTGGGAGTCTTACTGTTTTCTCTAATCATTTGTTCTTTTCACTACCTTCATAACATTCTTCTCTACTCTCTTTTTCTACTTTCATTGATTTACAATGCTTCTCTTCCCTTCCCATTTCTGTTATATTCCTTTACCCCATTCTTTTATTATGTCCACACTTATTTAAGTAATTTACAAGTTGTTTCTACGAGAAAGAGAGTATTCCTTTATTTTGCATGGTTCAATGCTGCTGCTACAGCAACTTGTCTCCTCCTCACCCCGATTGGTGCTGCAGATGAGTTTCTAAGAGTGGGCTGTTGTGAGATTGGCTGCCCAAAACATTGTGAGAGAGATCAAAACCAAGAGATCACGAATCACAATAAAAGAAGCAGCCAAAACAAGGCACCAGTGCTCCTGCACAAGAGCACAGAACCAGTCAAATGCCAGATACAGAGGTACTGAAGCAGGTAAAATGTCTGACGGAAGATGTCAAAAGTTTTCTTTTAAAAACGATCAATTACCTGAAAGAGAATACACACAAAGAGGTGGATTCAACCCAAGCACTGGAGAGGAAAATCAGCAAAATAGACAGAGGGGTAAGCAAAATGGATGACAAAATCAGCAATCTGGATAAAGTCAACAAACGCAAAGAAAAAAAAAATGAAAATGAAATTATGAGAAAAAAGAAAAATAGAAATGTTAGAAATCCAGAATTCAATGGACCTAATTTTAAAAAGAAAACTATCATCAATAAACTGTAACAAGCAAAGGAAGGCTGGGGACAGAGAACAGAGCAATAAGATATTTCATTCCCATATCAATGAGGAAAACAAATAAGCTTGACTATAACCTCCAAGAACAAGAAGTATTTAGACACCAACACATACAACCAGAGAAGAACCTCTCCATGACATAATATACTCAAGCTGTCAAAAATACAAAGCAAATAAACAATATTAAAAACTGTAAGGGAAAAACACCAACAGAAACATCAGAATCTCATCAGGGTCTCACCAGCAACCCTCAAAGGCAGGAGAGCATGGAGCAACAGATTTCAGGCCTTGAAAGGACAAAAGAGGTCACTAACAGTGCTGTATCCAGTAAAGCTCTCTTTAAACTAACAGAGAAATAAACGAGGAGGGAATGTTAGCCCAATCTGCGTAGGAAATCATAACTGCTCTTACTTCAAGGCAGCAATAGTCATTTTATACCCAGAGGACAGAAGTCCACAACAGACACTATATTTTTCTGTTCTAAAACATCTACTTTGGGATATTTTTAATAGTTCTTATTTCTCTATTAAGTTCTATCTTGCTGGGTGGTGGTGTCACATGCCTTTAAGCCCAGCACTGAGGAGGCAGAGGCAGGCAAGATCTCTGTGAGTTTGAGGACAGCCAGAGTAACAACAGAGAAACCCTGTCTTAATAAACCAAAAGAAGAAAGAAGAAAAGAAAAAGGAGCAAGAAGAGGAGGAAAGGGAGGAGGAAAAGGAAGAAGAAGAGGAAGAAGTTCTATCTTGGGTCAGTGAGATAGTTCAGCAAGTACAGGTGATTGCTGCCAAGCCTGAGTTAAACCTCTGGAATCAACATGGAAAAAGGAGAAAACTTACTCAGTAGACAGAAAGAAACAACTCACACAGGTTGTCCTTTGACCTTCACATAGGCACACACTTACACACACACACACACACACTAAATAAGCATAATTTTTTATTATAACTTTCTATTTGTTTCAGAAACGTTTAGTTTTACTTCAAAGTACAAAGTTATAATTACATTTAAAGTCTTCACCTGAAAATCCCAACATCTAGTCCATCTTGAAGCTTGCATCTAATGATTGTTTTTCCCTTAAATCTTGGCTACATTTTCTCATCTGCCATTATGTTATTTTTGGATTCTACCCCAAACATACTGAGTGCTATGTGATGAAATTCTGTAACTTTAACAAAATCCTCTTAGTCAGTTTTAGTTGTTTAAGCAAGCAATTAGCCCAATTTAATTTAGATCAACCCAAGGTAATTTAAATCTCTCTTACTCTCCCTGGGTTGTGGTTCAATGTTACTTCAGGTCTCAAGCTTTTAATGCTTGCATTGAATCTGCCCACTCGTGCTGTTCAAGGTTGATCCCAGTTCTTGTGCAAATAAATCATGCTGAGAATGAAGAATTGTCCATTCTGGGCTTTTCCCTTTCTGGGATTTCCCTAATATTTTATGGCTCCCCAAAAGAACATTTTGTAAATCTCTTTCTCTTAGAGTTTTAGCCACTGTGTTGCCACCATGTGGTTCCACAGGGCTGAAAAGTCTTTCGGAGCAAACAAAGCAGTAAAAAAAAAGGAGGAAAAAAGAGGGAGAAAATCCAACAGGGATTCTACCATAACCATCAGGGGCTGCCCTGAGTGTAGGACCAGAAGAAATGCAAAACCAAGATTTCCACTACACTCTCTGTTGACAATCTTCTCTAATCTACATACCATGAGTTCCAAGCTACATTAACACTGCAAATATTCAGAGGAAAAGAGAGCCTGTATGGACTGCATTATGTCAAGCACCAGAAATCGAAAGTTCTCTATATGCATAACTTCCCATCACAACCTCACGTATCATTCCAGGAAATAAAGATGAAATTTTTAAAGAAAAGTAAGGAATAGGTGCATGTGTGTGACACACACACACAAGAGAGAGAAGGAAGGAAAGATGGGAGAGAGGGAGACCAGAAAATAAGTTTATATATACAACAGTACATTACACTTTTTATCTTTGCTAGGATCGATACAAAAATCTAGCTTCAATCTTTTCTAAAAGTATCCCCAAATAAGAAATTTCATAATATTCAGATAATAAAAACTAACCAGCCTATCAATTCAGGTACAAGTGTCCCCAACACTGAGATCATTCTTAAAATTAACCCTCCATAGAATTTCACAGTTTCCAAAAGCTTTTCTAAACAGGTCACATACCAAAAATCAACTCAGTAAAATCCATTCTAGATAAGGTCAATAGTGAGTATAGATATAAGACTTGGGCTTAACTAAGGGGTGGACTTTACACTGGTAAAGAATAGATACACTATATATCCTTCAAGTATTGCTCCATAAATATTGTTATTCTTGGCAAAGCTTCTAAAACATTCTGCATAGCAGTGAGATTTTATTCCCTGACAAGTACAGGATAGGCAACTATTTTATGTGGCTACTGTTGGTACAGAGGCATATATTTTATCATTTTACCCAGATAGGAATAAGAGTAAAATCCTCTTATCACAATTGAGTATCCTAATAAAAACAACTACAGCTTGAACAGTAGAATAACTTACTCCATTCCTGGTGAGCCAGGAGAAGCAGTCAGCTAAGGCCAAGATTTCTTTCAGAATGGATTCTAAATTTTGTAAAGCATTAAAAAAAAAAAAAAAAAAAAGGGTCAAGTGGAGAAACAGCAAATGGGGACAAGCCCCAGTAACAGTGGCTATATGGAAGAACTGAAATACACAGGCACCTACTATAATGTTATAACTAGCAAGTTAGTGCATTTAATTACCTCACGATGTACCTCAATATAAAGCTACAAATCCAGTAAGTAGCACCATAGTACTACTATGTTTTCTGGAGCATAGTAGATAATATTTTACAAACTATGTTCTAAATGAACTTTTAAAAAGTAATTAGCTGAAATGAAACATTAACATTTTGAGCATTTACACTTAGCAACAAGAGTTTCATGATCACAATTCCCTAAGAAAACCACCTAAAACTCAGTATAGAAAAATATTACATCAGACAAATAAAGTAGATCAGAATTTCTAAAATTTCAGTTTCGATTTGCAGCCTCAATAAAACAACCATAACAATTTTAAATCAATTTTAAATTTTAAACAATGTAAATTTCTAATTTTATAAAAATGAAATTCTATTCCTATCTTTATTTTTTTATTCTAAGCTTCAAAAACAAACTAGCATTTCCCAATAAAAATAAGCAAAATAAATTCCATTAAGTCTAATAAGTTTGTAGAATTGTATTTATACTTGGTACAAATAAATGATCTGATTCCCACTTTCTCCTATGTTCTCCTAACACATATGCTAAAATATTCAGAAGCATTACCAAAACCTAAAAAGCTCATAATTCTAGTTGAGAACAACACAGGTTGACTAGTGTAAGCATTTAGTAGTTCAATCCTTTTGTTTCTAAATAGTGAAACAGACTAGAACCCAAAGTAATTAAGTCAGTTCCTAAGAAATATGCACACTGCCTGATGACATTTAAGCCCCCAAATTCTTCAGTAATGAAACTGTTAGGGGAACTAAACACACATATCTAGTTTCAATAAAGTTGGCAACACTTTCAAATATTCTGCATAAATAATTTTAATCTTAAACACTAACATTTAGGGAAATGATTAGAACCACATTTTTCATAACAAAGGAGGAATAACTGACCTTTATATTAGTGGTCTACAATTTGCCTCACCACTGCTCTCTCCAAGCAGACTAATGGCACATATACCTTGACAACCTTCCACAGATGGTTATGATTATGAGTAACAAGACAACAAGCTCATTGAAAACCTTTACAGATGCTTAGCTAATGAGATGTCACATTAAATCTGATATCATAAGATTAAAAACCTTATATCAATTATAAAGATTGATATACCATTTAAAATTGACACTCAAACATTCCTAAATTAATTCCATAACACACTAGGTTACTAATATACTTATTTAAAAAAGTTTAAAATATAAATGTCAATATGACATAATTTTTCCACCCTCACCACACATGCCTGTGTCACATTTCTTTTATATATAAGGGGTAGGTGTATATGCATATATATTTTGCTTTCAACATAGTTAGATATAGATGCAAAACTCTGGTATATGTCAGAATTCGATTTGACTACTTCTTACTTCCTCTCTTAATGCTTAATGACTAATTCCTTTGAGATGTCCTTAAAAGCCCTAAAATGTTGTCCTCGGGTAGAAACTTTCACCAGCAATCAATCAGGAACAAATTAGATGATAGTGTTGAGATGTCCTACACTGTTTAAGCTAACAAATGAATGAAGAAAGGTAGTATATCGGAACATATGCCACTACACTGAAGTCGCTAAAAGGATTTGTTGGAAGAATATTTCCTTTCCAGTGAAGCAAATATGGAATAAGAAAGGACAGTGATAAAAGATTACCAAGTCATATGGAAACCCAAATATAGTGACAGACACAATTATTTTACTAATTGCTAATGAATATAGTCAAGTAGCTTCAAAAAGAAAAACTTTGCTTGGACTACTTCAGGTTTTGACCTCTGCATGAGAAAATGCATTTAAACTGAAGCCCACCAAAATTGATTAACGGCGCCAGCCAAGGCCAGCATGTAGTTGAAGCTTTTTCCATCTATCACATGGCCCCAAGGATAGTTAAATGAACCTTAAAATGGCTACAAACAGCTCAATGACTACACAGAGTCCTGCCAATTAGAAATAATTAGGCAGTCATTTTAGTGGTGAGTCTTTTTAAGTGCATACATAACGATGCAATGATGCTTATTAACGATCTCATGAGCTATGCTCAAACAGCCTGAAATAATTATGCAACTATCACAAAGCCTTGCTCATCTCTGTACTTCACCTTAATGCATTTAAAAATCCACTTCATTACCTCCAGTAATTAATCCTCCATTAATTGCAGGAAAAGTTCAGTTTACCAAGCTTCGTTTCTAATTATCTTATAAATAGTTATGGTTCTAATTAATGTGTTCATTAAGACGAATATCTTTCTCAAAGCCATGCTCAGAGCAAAGGTTCCACTGATTCCCTCAAAAGCCTAACTCACCATAAGGTGAGGCCATTTCGGTAGCATTCACTTTTATTTTAGTATACTCAACCTCCTAATTGGCATTTAAAATTTAATTTGGAGAAACTTCAAGAGGGTTATACAGAGAGAAATAAGGGCAAAAGATATTTTTGAACTCTTTTCCAATCAATAATCTTAAAGCCTTAATAAGAAAATGTTAGTGCATCTTTTTGATAAATATTGACTAATATACTTAAGTACAATATCCAAGAGGATTTAGAGTCCATACAAACTTAGCTTTTGCCCCTTCCTTCAATTAGAAAATCAAAGAGATAAAATATGCTATTAAAACAAATGCATTTAAATTTATATTAGGTTACCTAGCTAAATTGCTACTATAAAGCAATTACTCAATGTAAATTGTCAGCCATCAAAGAAAAACCTTACACACATCCTAGGATTAGCACTATCTCACATCATCTTAGAAGTACAGCTAGCCTATATCTCTCTTAGAAATAGACATCTATATCTATAGTATTAAGTATACAGTACTTAAGAAAAACAGTTGTTATGACTCAAAGTGAACATTATGCTAAATAATCTTTTATAAACATGAATATTTTGTTTTTGCAAAATTTTAAAACATATATATAACTTTAAAGTATCAAAGGGATTCATAATTTTTAAAACTAAATTTTATTATTTTCAATGAAAAAATACAGCATCTGATAAATCAAATGAACAACCTTAATTATTACAAAAAGGCGGTTTTAGTGTAATCCTAGTAGTTAATAATAAAGCTATAGTTCCACATGACAGATGTCTCCTACTTCTCTTTAATTTGCATTTATTCATTAATCTTCTTTCCTTATATTTTTCAATGTAAGATAAGTCTACAGATGTTTCACTTATGAAGCAAAAAATTCTTTAGCTTTACAAGCAAAATTCTGAAAAAAATCACTTCTTGACAGAATTTATAATAATTGTAATTTCAAGCTCAATTTTCTCTAGAATAGATTTTTAGAATATGCTTTATACAAAACTACTATGGCATTATGTTCACACAATAATTATATGGACTTATTAAATAAAATATGCTAGAAGGATAGATGGAAATTCACGATGAAGGAAGAGTTCATGTTTTGTAACATTCATTCATTCCTCCCCTTCTATGTTCAGTAATTTTAAAGGTGCTGATGATGTAGTTGTGACTAAGACAAAGATAAGTTCTACCATAATAAAGTTGAGTCTATTTGATGTGTTTTGTGTGTACATGTCCATTGGAGAGGGCACATGTTTACATGCAAATGATAGGCAGAGGTCTTCCTCATTCACTCCTCATCGTATTTATTAAATCAGGTTCTCTCACTGAGCCTGGAGCACCCCAGTTCAGCTAAACTGGCTGGTCAGTCAGTGCCAGGGACCCAACAGTCTCTGGCTTCTTACATGAGCTGCCATACCCAGCTCTTACATGGGTGCTAGGAATCAAGCTCAGGTCCTCATTCCTGCACAAGTACTTTACTGACTAAGTCATTTTCCAACCCTGAATCTAACTCTTTTAATGTAAGAATATCTTACTAATTTGAAATATTACTACAACGGGTAGTTAAGGTGTAACTTCAATGTGGCCACCAGTTTAATTATTACAACTGGATTACTATGAAACTGCTCTTAATACCAACAGTATAAATGTCCTATTATACCCAAAAGGTCCCTGAGAGAAGACATTTTGGCATCGCAGTGTTGGTATTATTGGACTACACACAACAGAAGCACTGAACTATAAAAAAGTTTGTAATCTTGAGAGAGATAATATAAAAATAAATAATCTATGAAAATTCTAGGATTTTCATAGAGAAAACTCTATCTTCTGCATTCTAAAGTTTCTGCTTAGATTTATTTTTTTATTTTACTTATATGAGCATCTTGCCTGCCTGCATGTATGTATCATGTACAGGGGTATGTCTGGTGCCCTTGTAAGTCAGAAGAGGACATTAGATTCCCTACAACTAGAGTTACAGATAGTTGTGTACCACCACATAGGTGTTGGAAACTGAACCTGAGTCCTCTGCAAGAGCAAAAAATGATTCTAATCGTTAAACTATCTCTCTCACTCCATCTATCTTTGACACTTTTGGAAACATGTTTTTAATTCAAGTAGAATTACATCAATTTTATCCCTCAATTTCCTCCCTCTAGCTACCCTCACCCAAACCCCTCCTATGCCCTCCTATTCGCAAGTTGATAACCTCTTTTTCTTTGATGATTATCATTACATACATATATATGTATGTTTGTGTGCATAAATATATGTAAATATAACTGCTGAGTTCATTTTCATTGTTTGTATATATATACAATTTCAGGGCCGACCACTCTGTGTGGACAACAAATCAAGGGGATAATTCTCCTTCCAGCAGTCATTAGTTGCCCATAGTTCTTTACTTAGGGGTGAGGCCCTGTGGACATTTCCCCCTTTTCACATTAACATATCCACTGATATTGCCATTGTTCTGGCCTTGTTTATGCAACTACTTCTAGGAGAGACTGTTTCACAGCAGACTTCCTGGTTTTCTGGCTCTTAGAATCTTTCTGCCACCTCTTTCCTGAGCCACATATTCAGGAGCTGCGATGATATACCCACTGGGGCTGGATTACTCATGAGACATTGTTCTCTGTATTATATCTACTTGAAGTTTTCTGTAATGGTCTCCACTTGCTGCGAAGAGAGGCTTCTTTGATGAGGGGTAATAGCTACAGTTATCTATTTTCTGTATTTTCAAATATTACTCCATTTGTATACTACTATCTGAGGATTTGGAGCTAGAAGTAACAGATGAGAGAGAACACAGAGAACATGTAGCATTTGTTTTTCAGGGTCTGGGTACCTCACTCAATATAAACATTCATTTATTGTCTGTGTCTGTGTGCACGAACACACACTTGTGTGTATACAATGTGAAGCTGGGGGCAACTTGTAGATTTTCTCCTTTCACTGTGTGGATTACAGAAATTGAATTTAGGCTGTTAGATTCAGCACCAAATGCCTTAAACCACTGAATCATCTCCTCTGCTCCCTATTTTCTGTGAAACACACTTGAATCTTAAGCTATGAAACAATCTAAGATGTCTAACCACAACTTAAAACTGATGATCATTAGTTTCTTATCATGAGTCAATGTTAACTTACTTTCACTTAAATAAATATCATTTTAAGAAGAAAAGAAAAGGAAACAAGTGAAGATAAGATACAACATCCCAAAAGTAGAGATTCTTTTTCTCTTTACCTAGAGAGGTTAGAATACCACTTCTGTTTATCCTAAACAGAATTCAAACTTTAGAATAATGGTCATTACCTTTAGCTTCTCTTCTTTTTCACTCTTCTACTTGCACTCAAAAGCAAATCTATAGAAATTAAGCCAATGAAGGTCTTTGGTAAGATACAACAAAGTTTTCTATAACTGACTGGTATCACGATACTGTTAAATTTACCTACTCAGAGTCTGCTTTAGGAAGTATTCATCAAATAATACAAAATTACTTGACTTATTGAGAAGGTGCATTGCAAAATTAAAACTTAGAAAATTATTTGAAAAGTTTAATAGGTGAATAGCTCAAGGTAATGAAGATTTCCCTTAAAAAAAAAAAAAAAAAGCAGAAGGTCAGGGGTACAGATACAATCATTCATCATGAATGACTGCAAGGGACATTTTAATAACTCCCTGTGGCAGGATCTCTCTCATACTCATTTTAAAATTCCCAGGGAAGATTTTTGTTTTCTCAGTCATACTCACAAATATACAAAAGAGAGGCTACCCATCAAATGCAGAGTCAGTAGATGCAATCAGACACCAGTTGTTCTATCATTGCGTACATTACTAGTTTGCAATATAGATAAAAGCTTTGTAAGACTGAACTGGCCAAACACATACGCAAACATCAGGCATGAAGCAGAGATTGTGGAGGCTGTGTGAAAGTCATTTTAAATGATCAGACATAAATAAAAACATAATTAAAAAATAGCTAATTCAGAAATCAGAAGAGGAGCTCATAAAATTCCTTTAAAGGCTATACATAGGGCTCTTTTTTCTTTCAAAACTTAACAGAAAAAAAATAATCAAAAAATTTTAAATGTGTAACTAGCTACATGCTAAGGGAGATGAAATGGTCATTTGCTGGGATCTCCTGCCATTTTTATACTCTCATCTACCAAGAAGGTCATGGTAATTCTCATTAATCCTCCCAATTAAAAAACACCAGAATGTAACCAACTGGCTTGCAGAACTTCAAGAACACAATCTGATTCCTTCATCCATGAAATGAGTACACATCCAAACTTCTGCAAATATTATGAGGAGCAATCCAAAAACGTATGTCAAACATATTCTGTACAGCCTAAGGGAGAGGCCATACTAAAATCACTGTTAATTTACTTTGCTGCTACTATCACCTTACTGTTGGCATAGTCTCCTCCTTTCATTCTCACAAGCCACTTTGGAGAACCGAAATTACCAGAGAGCTATCAAATTGTATTCTAGAATTCTCTAGAAAACTTCCAACTTGTTCCAGCAGCTATTCCTTATTTTCATCTCAACCATGTATCTTGTTGGACTCAAACTACTAACCAAGTTGTGACCTTTCTTTCACACACATGCCTCCACCTCTCCACCACCCTGGAAACTGTCTCTGCACACTTGACTAACTCAACTCAGGTATTATTAGACAGGAGAAGGTTTGGGGCAGTTACTCCTCTATGCCTGACAGTACTGGTACTAAGTAGGAACAATCATCTTACCACCTGGGAGATGGGGTTTTTAAGTCTTTGGGGAAGTGGAGGGGGGTAACCCTTCATGTCTCATTATAGAGACACACGTATGACAGCCTCAGGAATGTTCATCTGCCAATTTATATCAAAGGAGACCTGAAAAGGTGAATTTCCGGTTGATCTATTCCAAGAGGGAAGAAAAAAGCAAAAAGACAATGAAATGCGGATAATCTGTGGTCTTGGGGAAACTTTTAGAAATATTTAAAATACAGGTCAATGGAATAAGGCTTCTAAAATATATTATAGGCTAGAGATGTAACTCAGTAGTAGAGTCAATCAATGTTCAGCCTCCTCAAGGCCGTGAGTTCGATCACCAGAACCACACACAAAAATGACAAAAGATAGATTCCTTTTACTATTATTTTAAGGCACAGCTGTAGATTTCATTCACAGGTATTTACTGACTGCCATATACACTACAAAAGCAAGAATTCATGTAGGACTTAAGGCTCTACATATCTGTACATATTTCAGAACTTTCTCATGAATAGATTATTAATAAATATATTTCATTTTAAGAGCAGATTTGAGTTCCTCAGATATCAAGCTCTCAATTTTTTTTTCTATAAATAGAAACAACTTTGAGAAACAAGTGAAAACAAGATGATAATAATCCATTTGGCTATGTAGTATTTGCCTTTAATTGTTTTAAAGAAAAAAAATTAAGCCTACAGAGCAGTTATGACACTGTTAGAGCTACAGGGTCTCTAAACGGAAAGATCTATTCTAATCTAATCACGTCTCCTGGATGAAGACTAAACCATAGTGAAACTTTACTCTAGAGCAGTGGTTCTCAACCTTCCTAATGTTGTGACCCTTTAATACAGTTCAGCATGATGTGGCAACTCCAACCATAAAATTATTTTTGTTGTTACTTTATAACTGTCATTTTGCCACTGCTATAAATCTTAATGCAGACATCTGCTATGAGGATGGTCTCAAGTGATCCCTGTACATGGGTTGCTTGACCTCCAACTGGGTTGTGACCCACAGGTTGAGAACTACTGCTCTAGTACCACCAAAGGGACTACCCTGACTACCCTAACCCCAAACTTTCAGTCATTATGGAAAGCGGCATGGATGAGAAATTCTGAAATTTATATTTAAAAATTCATTGTCTGGGGTTTGGAGATATAGCTCCATGGGTAAAGTGCTTACCTAGCATACATAAAGCCCTGGGTTCAATCCCCAGAACCTCATTAAACAGTACAGTGGCATATACCTATAACCCCAGTACTTGGGAAGGTAGAGTCCAGAACATCAGAAGTTTGACGTCATCCTTAATAGCTTGGCTACTAAGCTATTTCAAGGATAGTCTGGGATACAGGAGATACACTGGCTTTAAAAAAATAAAAATAATAGTTAAAAAGTCACATTTTGCATACCATTTTGAGTAACTGCCTTTTTTAAAGAATGACTGATTGATTGATATATATGTGTGTTTATGTGAGTTTATATATACCACCTTCATGCTGAAGTCTTAGAGCTAAGAAGGCTAAACCACCATGTGAGAAACTGTCAATTAAACTTGTGTCCTCTAAGAGCAGTCAGTTACTCTTAACCACTGAGTCATCTCTATAGACCTGAGTCCTTATCTTTCATAGTTTTAAGATATAGTTCCCTCAGGAGTAAATCATGATTCTCTACATCTCACACTGGATTGTTGTAAAGATTAAAGAATAAGAAAAACACATATTAAACATTGCACATCGATCCTTAGTCTTCAGTGGGACTAGAATACCTGGTATGTACCGTCACTATGATCATCATAACTCAACATTTTTTTATTTTTTTAATTAAAAATAATTTCTTCACAAGTATTTTGTGATCAAAATTTCCCCTCCCCAATCTCCTCTCAAATCTTCCCCACCATCCAACCCATTCAACTCCATGCCCTATGTCTCTCTCTCCACTTTGAAAACAGACAGGCAAATTTTTAAAAATCAGAATAAAACAAAGTAAACAGACAAACAGAAGAGAAAGAAAGAAAAAAAGAAGAAACATACACATGAAGACACATGCATACTTACACACACACAAGAACACACACACACACAAGAAAAAGCCCACAAAATCAGAAACCATTAAAAAAAAGTAGATAAGCAAAAGATAAAAAAATGCCCAAACAAAGCATGAGACAAAACATCTTCATAATGATCATTATAAAACTCAATATTTTAAGGAAAATTTGTTTTTCCAGTTCTTTCTTCACTTTTTCTAACTGTATTGGTTTCCTAACACTGTTTCAATAATAACAGAAAATGAGAACCTAACTGTTTTAAAATGTTTGTTAAATAAGATATTATCAAAGACTCAAGTTGTTTTAAATTTTAGGTTTTGTTTTAGAAATGGCACAAAAAAAAAAACATTAGAAGCTATGTTTCTACATTTTACAAATACATATCTCAGTCTTGTAATGACTTTGGGATTTCTTATCACATAAATTTAATCTACCTAGGATTACACAGTAGAGGAGCAATAGATAAAACAAAAATTTTATATTCTAATGATGCCAGAAGCTTCTAAAGGATCTCAAAAACATGTACCTCATCCAAAAAGATAATCTTGGTTCACAAAGCTTTGTAGAGGCCCAATGTAATGAGCATGAAGCTTGAAATAGCCAGCTTTCCTTAAAGGTCAGCTCTAGTCAAGCCAACCTGTCTGCAATTGCAAGATCCAAAAAAAATCAAAGATTAAGAGAGCATAACTACCCAGTCTCTCTCATTTAACTCCCAATACAATGCCCTTCTTAGCCTTGGTCCTTTGCCTTCTAGAAAACTCAAGGGATTCTTAAAAGCTCTCATCAAATGACAACATTATCTTAGGCATATAATACTACCATGCCACGTTGCCATTCTTTATATCAGAAATAATAGCTTAGCTAAAGAGCCTTTCTCTAGTGATTTATTTAAGAATGAAAAACAGTTCAGGAAAACAGTTGTAAGTAATTAATAAAGAGAGCTGTGGTAAGTGGACCCCTGGACGCTGGCTTGAAACACAAAGATTCCCACCTTTTAGAAAGATCTGTTTCTGCTCTGGTCTTAATGGACAGAGTACGGACAAGGTCAGATAGCCTAAAGCTGCCCAGTTCTGAGAAACTGCCCTTCCAACTAACACAACCCTATTGCTTCCTCATTCCACGTTTCCACCCTTTTAGATTACATAGGAAGCCCTAGAGAGAATCTCACAGCTCCATGCACTTCCTTATCGCTCACTCTGGGACATTCTAACACTACCTAGGAATACTGGATAGACCAGACTAGGCCCATGCCAGATAAGGTTACCATAGATACCTGCTTACGCATTCCCCACTCTTCTCCCCACTTCGAAAATTGTATAAATACTGGTACTATGTGTTCAATAAATCGAAGGCTTTCCCGGACAGATTGTCTGCCTTTCACTCCTCGGGCCCCTGCCCATATCCCATTCCTTCTCCTGGGGTTTCGGTTGAAGATCCCGCAGGCCGGGATAGAGAGCAAAGAATTGTCTCAATTAGAAACTCTGGAACCAAAACCTTCAAGTTTTCCCAAATAGAAAACCCTGGAGATCCCATCAGGTCCCTTTCCTTGGAGCTCTGGGAACCCTGTGGAAAAGGGGAAGGAAGAATTGTAGGAGCCAAAGGGGTCAAGGGCAGCAGGAGAACACAGCCCACAAATTCAACTAAGCAGGACTCATATGGGCTCACAGAAATTGAAGAGACAATCATGTGGCCTGCATGGGTCTGTACCAGGTCTTCTGCATATATGTTATAGTTGTTAGTTTGGTGTGTTTGTGGGACTCCTAACAGTAGGACTGGAGGAGTCTCTGACTCTTTTGCCTGCTCTTAGGACTTTTAATTCTTCTACCGGGTTGCCTCATCCAGCCTTTTTATGAGGGTTTTTGCCTACTCTTACTGTATTTTTTTTGTGCCGTGTTTGGTTGATATCCCTGGGAAGTGTGCTCTTTTCTAAAGGGAAATGAAGAGGAAGTGGAAGTGGGGCAAAGAGAAAAGTGAGGGAGACTGGGGGTCATGAAGGGAGGAGAAACTAAGGGGGGATGTACTGTATGAGAGAAGAATAAATTAAAACTCAACATGCTTAGGCATCAGGGAAATGCAAATCAAAACTACTTTGAGATTCCATCTTACACCTGTCAGAATGGCTAAGATCAATAACACAAATGACAGCTCATGCTGGTGAGGATGTGGAGCAAGGGGAACACTCCTTCATTGCTGATGGGAGTGCAAACTTGTACAGCCACTATGGAAATTAATAGGGTTCCTTAGAAAATTGAGAATTGACCTATCTTAAGACCTAGCTATGCTACTCCTGGACATCCACTCAAAGGACAGTACATCCTACCACAAGTACACTTGGCTCGACTATGTTCACAGCAGCTTTATTCATAATAGCCAGAAATTGGAAACAACCTAAATGCCCCTCAACTGAAGAATTGATTAAATTCTTGTGGTATAAACAAATAAAATCATGGTACATTTACACAATGAAGTATCACTCAGCTATTTAAAAAAAAAAAGACTTTACAAATTTTACAGGCACATGAAACTAGAAAAATGATCCTGAGTAAGGTAACCCAACCCCAGAAAAGCATACATGGTATATGTACTTACTTATACGTGGTTATTAACTGCTAAACAAAGGACAAAGGTGCTGCAATCCCAGACTATGCAATAAGGAAGGCCCCAGTGGGGACACAGGGATCTCCCTGGTAAAGGAGAAGTAGAACAAAGGGCAAAGGTAGGCTGGAAGAAGAAGAGAATGGGAAAAGAAGGGACCAGATTGGGAGGAAAGGGATAGAGGGACAGAATATATGGAGAGATAACCAGAATTGGAGAATATTTGAGAGATCATCAAGAGACCTAAGGCAGTGGAAACTCACTGGAATCTACAAGGGAGACCCTGGAGAGGACCTCTAGTAATGGGGTATAGGAAGCCTCAACAGGACATCTCCTATAACCAGGAAAGACTTCCAATGGTAGGACTGGCATACCATTCCAGCCACAAAACCTTCAACCTATAACCTATCCTCTCTACAGGATCCACTAGGACAATGGAAGGGCAGAATCCCATGCCAAGAGAGGGAACTCATGCTTGATACTGCAGGGCAGACCAGAAAGTAGAGATTGGATAGCCAGGAGGCGATTTCTAATGATATCCTGCGCTACTCATAGACTGGTAATTAGTCCAATCTTCATCAGAGAGGCTTTCTCCAGGAACTGAAGGGAGCAGATTCAAATGCCCAGGACCAAACATCGCACAGAGCTCGGAGAACCAACCCCATGGAAGAGGGCGAGGAGGGATTATAGGGACCAGAAGGGTCAAGGACACCAGGAGAACAAGCTCCATGGAGTCTAATAGCCAGCACTCTTAGAGGCTCACAGAACCTGAAGCAGCAGACATGGAACCTGCAGGGTCCCTTAGATATGTCTTGTGTTCTGGTTTGGTGTTCTTGCAGAGTCCTACAGGCTAGAATGTGTGAGGGGTGAGAAGGGGCTCTAGGACCATTTTTCCTCCTGCTGAGTTGCCTAGTCCACCCTTGATGTAGGGATTAGTGCAGGGCCTTCCATCTTGTCTCACACTGTTTAAGCAGAAACCCTAGGAGGACTAAACCTGGGAGGACTGCTCTTATCTGGAGAGAGAGAGTTTGGGTTGAGGGGGCAGGGTGTAGATGTAGGAGAGAGGGAAAATGTGGGGAAGTGGGAGGAACGGAGGGAGGGGAGGTCAGGATGTATTATATGAGAAAAGATAAATAAACAGACAGATAGATTAAAAAAAAAAAAAGAAAGAAAACATCTCTAAAAAGGTGCTTCATTACCTGAGATAGCTGTGCATCTACATCATAGTAAATATGCAAATACGACGAAGAATAATTTTAACTATAGATCCACAAACATAGAAGAAGGTATACTGAGGAAGAAACTTGATAAAGGAAAAAAACCCTATTGTTCTTAGCATAGGGCTATAATCCCAGTACTTTGGCTAAGTAGAGGCAGAAGGATGAGGAGTTTAAGACCACTCTCCCCTGTATATCAAGTTCAAGGTCACCCTAGGCTCTGTGAAACCCTGTTATCAAAAAATGTGTAGTGAAAACTGCTCAAAAGTAAACCTCAGTTGTTTGAAAAGTATTTTTCCTTTTCTCAGGACTCAACTACAGCTGAGAAATTTTCAGAGCAGTTCCCAGATATATGTAGAGTGTACATAGCCATCTTTACATTTAGAATTCTAAATCTTAGGCATTAGGTTACTAAAATCTAAACTTTTTAAACATTTTCAAAAGTAGCTCATATGCCTAAGACAAAAATGTAAAATAATCAAATAAAACAGAAGCAACATAATCAGATGTGGACTGTAGCACTGGTGGGTGGGGACTGTAACAGAAAGGACCAGATTTTTTTTTTTGGGGGGGGGGGGGTTGAAGAGGGAGAGTACAGGGATAGAAAGTTGAAATTGGAAGGAGGGCATTTGGTGGACCAAGTGGAAGCCTAGTGAAGTGGAAACTTCCTAGAATTTATGAGGGTGACCCTAGTAAGGACTCCTAGTAATGAAGAATAGCCTGAACTGGCCAACTTCTGTAGCCAGGCAAGGCTCCCAGAAGTGGGACTGGGACACCAACACACCCACAAAACCTTTGACCTACAATCTGTCCTGCCTGCAAGAAGTGCTGGGGCAATGGTGGCACACATCTTGTAGGAGTGGACAGCCAATGACTGGTCTAACTAGAGGCTTGTGCCAAGAGAGGGAGCCTATAGTAGACACTCAGTGGATGGCCAGGAACCATCCTGGATTGGATAGTCCAGAGACCTAAGTAGAACTCAACACAACTGGCCAATAATAAAAATATATTAATAAATACATAAAATCAATGAAATAATTCCTAATGACATTCTGCAATACTCAATAATAGATAGCTGTCTAGCCTAATCATCATCAGACAGGCTTCCTTCTTCTGACAGTTGACTGTAACAGATCCAATGACCCCACAGCTTAACATTAGGTGGAGCTTGGGGAACCCAGTGGAAGAGGGAGAGGAATGATTCTAGGAGCCAGTCTAGGAGCCAGAAGATCAAGGACATCAGGAGAACATGGCCCACAGAATCAACTAAGCAGGGCTCCTAGGGGCTCACAGAGACCGAAGCAGCAATCAAGCACCCTGAATGGGTCCCTAAGTCCTCTGCATATATTTAAAGGTTATTTAGCTTAGTGTTCTTATAAGGATCCTAATAGTGGGAGTCTGTGTGTGTGTTGGGGGAGGGGGTCTCTGACTCTTTTGCCTGCTCTTGAGACCCTTTTTCTCCTACTAGATATCTTGATATGAGAGTTTGTGCCTAGTGTTATTGTATCTTGTTATGCCTTATTCAGCTAATATCCCTGGGAGGCCTGTTCTTTTCTGAAGGGAAAAGGAGGAATAGTGGATCTGGTGGAGAGGTAAGGTGGTGGTGGTGAACTGGAAGGAGTAGAGAGAAAGGAAACTGTGGTCAGGATGTATTATGTGAGAGAAATGCAATTTTTTAATTAAAAGTGAATAAATGTATTCCACCATATAAACAAAATGGAAGGAAAAAAAAAGAAAAAAGCACATGGTCGTCTATTTAGATTCAGAAAAAGCCTGTGACAAAATCCACCATCTGTAGATGTAGATTCAGTGCAAAAGCAGTTTATTCTTTGGTGATACAATCACTGGTCCTTAGAGGGATCTAATCTTAAGCCTCCCTCTAACTAGCTCCTTCTAAACTCAGAGCTGTACTGAACTCAACTGACTTCTGGTTGGCTGATTCAACTCACTAGCTGTCCTGGCTCAAACTCTTCTCCAAGTTGCTGGTTCAAACTGACCTTCAGAGACAGTTGACTGCTTCTGACTGAACTCTTTTGACTCTGGCTGACTGGCTAACTCCCACAACTTCTCTAATTGAACTGTTCTACTTGGCTTCAAAATGACTCTCTGATACTGACTTCTGCCAAACTGCCTCTGTGTCTCTCTGAACTCAGAGCCTAGTTTTATATCCCAAGAGTTGGGTGTGTCCTCACTGTGATTCAATCTCAGATTTCACTCTATAGGCTCTTCATTCTGATTCAATCTCAGAGTTGGGATAAAAGGCATGTGTTCATTCTGTAACCATGAAATAAGAGCCATGACCTACTTCTGAACTGAACTGACTACTTCTTTTTAGAACCCTAGTGTTGGGATTAAAAGTGTATGCTAAACTGCCTTCACCACAGAAATCCCTTTCACCCAGCATTAGCACAAACAGAGGATAGGATTAGTCTAACATTCTTTCTGAATTCCATCCAGATCACACAGGTCTCTGAATGTGAACGCTTCATACAGGCCCTTGGATTTGATCCCTTCCAAGCCATCACATAGATCTTTCAATGTGATCCCTTGCTAGAGCACCCATGCTGCTGGATTAAAGGATTAAATTTTCCTCTACACTACACACATCCAAATATTACAGGACATAGCTACTGTTCTTGGTTACCATCTAGAACTTGATGCTAAGATTCTATTGCTAAAGATATAACATAGCTACATAACAGAACATGGAGAAAACAAGCTGGTAACTGAACAGAAAGCTTCATCCTTACAGACCAGATTTCACAGTGATAGAAGGTATTATGCACACTACCAGAAGACAAAAGTAATCATCAATCTCACCTAGCCATGAATCCTAGGAGCTAGAATAATGACAAGCCTGGCAAGAGGTGCCCACTGGTTCAATAGTAGCACACATGTCATGGAAGTAACTGACTATTTTCTGATCAGATTTAAGGCCCATCTCCTAAGACAGAACTCATGACTGACACCATTGATGGGATCAAGAATCTATGGCTAGGTAAGCCCTAGGGAAAAACTTACTATTACTTGGCTAAATAGAAACACTACTAAACCAACTCTAAATGAGTTATTGCTGTACTCACACACAAAGTTGTATCTTTCAACTCTCATAGAGAAGTGTCCTTTTGAAGTAGATGGTGATTCACAAAGATACACACAAGTAGTCAACATGCATCAGGTAAGATATTGTGGAGTGCCCAACCTTAAATGGGACATCTGTATATCACATCCACTCCCAACTTTCAGAGATCATTGAAGACCAGGGGCAGAAAGACTGTAATGGATAACTATAGTAAAATAGTGTTTTCCAAACACAAAAAGGCAGTTGTACATATAAAGTCACAGCAGTTGTGAAAGCATGCACAAGACCTGCACATGGTCAATCCAGCCAAAATCCTTATAAATTATTGATTCAGAGCCAGGAGTGGTGCATACCTATAATCTCAACACTATGTAAATTCTGGAATTACAGCAAGCCTGGTTTATACAGAAAGTTCAAGGCTGGTTAGGATTACATATCAAAAGCTTGTCTCAGAAAAAGATATTGATTTATTGAAAGACATGAACCTGGTCACATACAAATCTTGATTTCCAAGCATTTAACTAGATAAAGACTGAATCCTAAACTATTCATACAAAAATAATAAATAATACCATAGTGATTTTAAAAATATATATTATATTCTCATATATTCCCTTAATAGTGATTATGAATATACATGAATATATATGTTCCTATAATATATATGTGTTCCTATAATCATTCTTATATATGTGTGTGTGTGTGTGTGTGTGTGTATTCCTAAACTGATATTAGAAAGGTCTGACCATATACCTTCTTAGTACATTAAAAAATATTTGTGGGGAAAAAGTATGTTTGCTATGCAATATTTAATGTAATACTCTTAAAGAAAATCATTTTTTGATCTTTCCTTGATATAAACAATATCTGGTCAACAATTGAAAAACCTACCAAATGTCTTTTCATAGACTCTATTTTACAACCTTTAAAGACATGTTGATATTCTCTTGAAAGATTTCAAAACAACACTGATTTTAGGAACCAATACCCTGACAGTCAGGATGAGAACTTATTTAATCTACCACACAATTAAGTCACCTTCTAGAAATCAATTAAACTATTTTTTAATCTTTTCCCCAAAAAATGTAAAGCTCCCATGCAGAACATGCTTTAAAAATGTGTGCTGAAAATTGAGGAATTCATCATTCATTCAACTCATTGAAAATACTATTAAGACCTTTTGAAATCAACTATTAGATAGACAGCATAATGTCAGAAACTGATGAAACTAGGTTAATAAGACACACTTTCTATGTTAAGGGAAGCTCAGGTAACCAAAGACACAAGTAGCAGAAGTCTTGACAGAAGTGATATTTTCTGCAATGGATAATATAGAACATATTTACTGAAAAGAATCTGTCTCCTCCATTAGCTCATGAGTATTCACACTTGCATAGTCATTTTAAATTCTACAAGTTGCTTGAGCATTTCTGATACTAGAATAAATATCCTTATCTACAGGGTCCATGAAATTTCAAGCTTCAGAGAACCTCCTTAAAGAACATACAAAGTTTGTATTTATATATACATGAATAAATGAATGAAATTTTCTGGAAAGAAGATTCATAGCTTAACATTAAATTCTTCCTTTAATGCCTTACTTTTACATCTGATGTGATACAAGAAAGGCTTGGTATCAGTATCAAGTACTAACTGTGTGTGTGTGTGTGTGTGTGTGTGTGTGTGTGTGTGTGTGTGTGTGTGTGTACTTCTTTGAGCCAATAAATCTAAAAACATTTTCACTCTTATATAAACCATGGAATGTAAGTTGTAGTCTTCTTTTGATATCTTCTTTACACTTCATTCCAGATTATAACTCATTCATACTTCATTTAATGATCCATTCTTAGCCTCTGCTTACATACCTTCATAAAATACAGAATTGTAAAAAACAAATTCTTACTGTACTTTATAAAAAAACACTTTTCACAAAACTCAGCTGCCAGGTTTACAAATTAATAAATTAAACTTTGATGCTACAATTTTCTGGTCCATAACCTGAAAGCTTTAGAATTCGACAACTTCATGTTGGCAGGGTCATGAGCACTTCTCTTGCAGAAGAGTCCTTCTTGTCTGTAGCCTTAGATAACATGTCTTTCAGCTGACACTGTCAGGGCCTTACAAGTAACAACACTAGACATCTACCTTGATGGGAACAGCCCTGATAGTACAGAGAACACTCTTTTAATCTCTTCTTGCTCATTATTATAAAGACTAAAAATACCACATGGCAGTATACACTGTTCCATATAAAATATACTATGTTTCCATGAGTATGTTATAGAGCCAATAGCCTAAGAAACAACTAGTAGAAGAACAAAGGTGGAAAAAGTGACCCAGACATCCAGCAGAGATTCTGAAAAATATACAGAGTACCTGTAAATGTAAATTATATCTGAAATTCTAATAAGGCAAAATAACAAATGATAAAAGATTACCATACTCATTAAATAAGAGTAATGCAAAAGAAGATCTGGTAGTCATCACATACTGCTTCCTGAAGAGCAACATGACCAGTGTTCTGACAGTCAGAAAGGTCAACTCCATCAGCAATCTTTAACAGAAAACATGCTGGAAACACATACTGGAAATTACTATTGTGTCCATTTTGTACAAAACCATTTCTTAAAAAGAGGTAGACAATATACGCAAGTGAAAATCAAATAACTCAGGAAGCTACAGTAGGTGGCGGCCTTCCACATGACAGGAAACTATAACTTTGGAATTTTCAGCCTGAAAATATTGAAAAGCAACTGGTACAAAATGCAAAGATTCCAAACGGAAGAGGTGGTAACAGAAGCTTAACATAGGTAATTTCACAAATAATAGAATAACAGAATCAACAGAAACTAAAAATTCTATTTTGAAGAAAATAAAAGGAAATAATTTCTAGAGTAGATAATTCTAAGAAGCACTGTTCATTTCTTGTTTTAATGATCCTATAAGAAAAACCTTTATTTTAGCAGAAATCTGGGAGAGAAAAAGTAAGACTATAAAATGGTCTTTTCCATACTTAATTTAAAAAAAAGAAGATTAAAAAAAAAAGAAAGAAAGACTCCTGTAATTCCCAGTACTTAGGAAGCTAAAGCAGGACTGTCCAAATTCAAGCTAGTTTGAGATATAGAGTAAGATTATATATATTTGTTTTTTTCCCATTCTTTACCTATTAATTTCATGCCTAATGACTTTGAATGAAAAGTTTATTCCAAGTGTTAAAGACACATAGAGAACTACTGAACACTATGTATTAAGATACATAGTTACAAAGGTTATTATTTGCTCTTCCTGTTGAAGTTGTAGGCTTACAGCACCCACAGATAAACATGCTTATGAAACTAGATATCCATCTCCACTCAAAAAATATAGAAAGTACTGCAACAAGATATCACCAAATATTCAAGTGCTATTTTTACTAAACAGAACAAATATGAAGATCTTTTAAGAATACTGGCTGCCCTTGTAGAGGACCCAGTTTTGATTCCTGGCACCCACACAGTAGCTTACAACCATCTGAACTCTAGTCTAAGGGGATCCAACACCCTCTTCTGACCTCTGTTCATCAATCATGCAAGTGGTATACAGACAAACATGCAGACACACACACACACACACACACACACACTAAAAATTTTAAATCTTTAAATGAAAAGCTTATGACAATAAGCTATTGTATGACAGGAACTGGATTTAGGTACCTGCCAAGATTTATAGAGGCACTCAATAAATTCCCTTCACAGCTAGTTATATCTAAGAAATGCATATGACAAAGCTTGCTAGTAAATTCTGATCTGGAAAAGAAACATTCCCACATAGAATTTGTTCAACCCTTTTCTATCACTACAACAAATGAGGCACAATTCACAGACAGCAAGAAATACAGTTAACAGGGCTAAGAGTGTAGCTCAGTGGTAAAGCAAGCCCTTAGTATGAAAGGTCCTGTGTTCAAATGAAAGGGTGAGGAAGCCATCAGCTATTACCAAAAACAAATACTGCATAAAGAACAGTCTATTTCTAGCTCTCTATATCAATGAAAATCAAAATGGATAATTTATCCAACTCAGCTGGTTTGGGGACATGGCCCCACTCTGCACAGAGGTCAAACTTAGCTAAAAACCAGAAAAGTAACCCTAACTTAGCTTAGTGACAAAGGACCAATTCAATCAATTCTGGGGTTTCCAGACAGGCTTGCTCATGGCCCAGATGCAGCCTCTGTGGAAATCTGGGCCCTAACTGTGGCTGGGCACAAAGTGTTCTGATAGCTACAGTTCAAAAGCTGCAATGTTTGTTTAAAGTCATCTACTTTGTCACTATACAACATAATTCTCTTGCCAACTAAGGATCTGGATAATTGTAAATATGAAGCAAATTAATTAAACCAAAACAACAAACGTTTATTTCTCTATCTTAATACTAGGGGCTGGAGAGATGGCTTATTGGGTAAGAGAACTTGCTGTGCAGGCATGAGGACCTGAGTTTCAATCCCAGCACTCACATAATGAGGTGGAAGTAGTCACATGTGCACCTCAGGCTGTGGCAGGGCGGAGAGCAAAGGGTCTCTTGTGCTTGCTGGCTACCAGCCAGGTTTCAGTGAAAGGCACTGTCTAAGGGAGTAAGACAGAGAGTGGCAAAAGCACATCTAGCTTCATCCTCTAACTTCTCCACATGTGAGCAAACATGTGTGTATACATCACACATATATCACACTCACACTCATACACACACACACACAGTCTTAAAACTGATTTTAAAAGATAGTGTTTATTTCATAAAATCTTTGAATCAAAGCCAGGTATGATGATACACATATAATCTCAGCATCAGGAGGCTGAGGCAGAAGCATATTAAGTTTGAGGCCAGCCTGTGCAAAATTGCAAGGTCCTGCCTCATAAAAACAGCATTTTCTATTAAAAATGAACCACTGAGTCTTTTATTTAAAAACTGGAGGATTTCAGAATTAATATCTACCAGTTTACCTCCTGTCCAATTTTGGCATTTGGAATAAGCCAGAAAATCCTAATTAAAGCAGCATCATATAGAAGTAGGGTGGAGTAAAGAGAGAACACTCCGCTTTATAATAGAACGCATTAATTCCATAGGATTAATAATTAAAACTCCATCTGTTTTGAATGTCAGTACAAAACTGCTTCTGGATCTGGTCAGGAAATGTTAATAAAACATTGCTAGACCTATCAGTTGGGCTGCTTCTTTATTTTGAGCAAATTTTATAAATATGCTAAGGCTAAAGTAAATGAGAGAACAATAGAAATACCTCTTTTATGTAAAAATTACCTATAGAAACAGGGTAGTTTTTTAAAAGTCAAACTGACAACTCCTGTACTGATGCACACAGCTCTCTTTCAGGCTACCTGTTCAAAAACAAAGCTGCTCAGCTTTCTCCTCCAGGTTGCTCTCATGATCTCTATTAACACTGCACGATCGTCACTTACCAAAAAAAACAGAACAAAACAAAACAAAAAAAACTAGATGTAAAAAGAAAAGAAATGCACTCTTCATAAAGACCTGATATAAATCCATCACACACTTAGGGAGTGAGTTCAGGGAGTGGTATCCTTGGGTCTGACTTCTCCAGTCTCAGCTTCCTGACCCAAAACAAACAGACAAGTATCACATAATGGTACTTTGGTCACCAATGAACTACATATTCAAAATAACCTAACAGGATTATAACAAGTTGAAAAATTACAATCATAGCTATGCTAATTTCATAGTTCAACGTATTACACATGTTGGTGGACTGTTAACAGTCCAGCCAGGAGAAAAACATGGCATACAAAACTATGTCAAGTTCATAACACTGATAATGATAACCAACTATGTTACCAGTTTATGTACTTATTACGCTATATGCTTTATTATTTCTAAATATACTTCTAGTTATTTAAAAAAAAAAGAAGTTTACTATATAAAAGTGTGGCATGATCTGTAGACAGCAGCTTCACATATCTCCTGTTTATTATATCTTTTGAATGCATCAAGATGCCATGTCAACTGACTGACCTATACCATCTATGTTTGTGCAAGTACATTCTATGGAGCCCATACAACAAACTTGCCTAATGATACATTTCTCAAAAAAACTATCCTGTCATTAAGTGACTCATGCCTCTAATTTAAAATAACCTTGCAAACTAAAAACTCAGTATCCAAACTTCTCCAGGGTCCTGCAGTCACTTCTGGAAATTTTAAACTGACTCTAATAAAAACTTATATAGGAACTATTCATTATGCACAAATATACAAAACAATAAGCCACATAGCTCAATGTACTCTCAAGCTCTACAGAATATAAGATACAAGAGATTTTTAGGTTTTTGTTTTATTTAAGTTTTAACTTAAAAGATGATTAAGGGAAATAAAAAGATGGTTAAGCAGTTAAGAACATGAGCTGCTTGTCAGAGGGCCTGAGTTCTGTTCCCAGAACCCATGCCAGGTGGCTCACAACCATCCTTAGTTCCAGCTCCAGGTAATCTGACATCCTCTTCTGGCCGCAGTGGGGACCTACACACATATTGCACACAATCATACAACACACAGGCGTAAGCAAATCTTAAATAAAAGAGATTATGGCTTAAGTAAGTTTGTCCTAAAGAGAAAAATATAATGAAATCTCCTTTACTAAACAGCTAATTGTGATAGTTAGTGATAGAAACTGTTAGCTTGACCAGATTTAGAATCCTCTGTTAGGACTCTGTGAACATCTGTGAGTGATAATTGATGTGAGAGGACCTGCCCACTGTAGATGGCATAACTTCTCAAAGTAGGGGATCCAGAACTGTATAAAAATGGAGTCAGCTGACCATGGCATGCACTGCTCTTTGCTCTTGACAGTGTATATGATGTCTCCTTGCTTCAAGCTCCTGCTTCCTTCCTTGATTTGTCCAACATGATGTACTGTATCTGGGAACAGTAAGCAAGATTAAATCCTCTCTCCCTTAAGTTGCTTTTGTCAAGTATCTTATCACAGCAACAGGAAAAGAAACTAAGACACTGACTAACTAAGCAATAATGTCAATTCAAATAGCTGTTCAAACTCATTGGGTTAGTTGTATTCTCATTCTTTTAGGAACAGGAGGATCACAAATTCATCAGCCTAAGACATACATTGAACTTGTCTCAAAAGCTAAGGAAGGGATAGAGGGACAGAGAGAGGGAACGATGAAGGTAGGGAAGAAATGGTAAGTAGGGTCTGGAAAGGTGACTCGGTAAAGTGTTTACAGTGCAAGCATAAAGACTTGAGTTCAGATCACTAGCACCCACATAAAATCCAGGGACAGCAAAGTTCACCTATAAGTGAGTGCTAGTAAGATAGAGACAGGGATCTCTGGAGCTTGCTAGCCAGTCAGCCTAAATCAATTGGTGAGCTCCAGGTTCAAAACAAGACCCTATCTCAAACAGTAAGGTGAAGAATGATTGAGAAAGACATTTGACACAAATACACATCTGTGTACATCGGCACAAATATACATAAATGCACACATGAACATGGACACATACATACACCATATACCTACAAACAAAAGAAGATGAAAAGGTAAATAGAGGAGAATAAATTTTGAACAGAAACAGTCCTACATCAGGGGCCCTTGAGACAGACAAAAGAATTGTTAAAACATGGACATGTTATGACTAGGTGTAGGTAAAGAGATGTGACTGAAAAGTAAGGGAGGAGACATATCACAAAGGAATATTTGTTTTATCAACATTTTGTGCTGTATTCTGAACTACTAAAGGAAAATAAAGGGAAAAATTCCAGGAAACTACAAATTTAAAAAATGAATTGTTTGGAAATAATTTGGAAATATTCAAATTACAATGTGGACTTGATAAAAAAAAAAAAATTGGAGGTAGGCCAAGGAATTAGCTTTGTAGTAGGAGTGCCTGTATAACATGCACACGGTCCTGGGTGCAATCTTAGCATCATTTAAAAGAGGGAGTGAACAGCACAGTTAAGAATGTATGTTATCAATGGGCTGTGGGACATAGCTTTCATCTTGGTTCTCAGGAGGCAGAGTCAGTCCAAGCTCTGTAAGTTTGAGAACAATCTGGTCTACATAGTGAGTTTTAGGCCTGCCATGGTTACACAATGAGAACCTGTCTAATAATCAAACAAACAAATAATAAATATGTTATTTACCTGTTTTTTCTAAATATTGAGGGTGATAAACTCTGAAACTGAAGCTTTTATCAAATTAGTCTAAAGAAATCAAGGAATACCATTCACATTATTAACAGAATCTTTAGGGCAGGAGAAGCATTGTCTACCCATAAACTCATCACTAATGATTTAGGTTACCTGCATATTTCATAATGTCTCATTTCAAATACTTTCTATTAGATACTAAACAAAAACTGAGTGCTAAAGTTTTAAGGACTTAAGAAGAAGGAAAAAACACTGAACATAAAATCAAATATAATAGCCACAATTATTTAGCCACTATATATCTCTTTGTCTCACAAAAACAGATAATTAAAAGTTAACTTAATATCTTCTCAAAGAGCCTTATTTTATGTTAGTTACAGAACACTTCCAGTAACACAACAAAGAAAGTTCTTCCTACTCTAACAAAGACAAAAGTCAGACTAATCAAAGGAGCCCCAGGAGTTCCCTGACATCAACTAGCGTTTCAATGATAAATCAGTAAAGACTATTCAGCATATTCAACCTTGATCCTTATGCAATGGCTCCTTTGTCAAGAATTTTCTACTTGCTGCTAAGAATGACTATCTAAAAAAATGCTAGAAATGATATAATGCAAATTTCTCACTTGAAGGCAGTAACAACATAATTTTATGAATAAAAATGGAGTAACAGCATTTACTTTCATAATCTATCAATCAATACTACAGTTTTATGAAATCAAAATGTAATGATAATTGTTCTTTAATTTCACAGGAGTTAGGGCATATATAAACACATGGTTTATATATAATACAGTTAGGAAAAAATAATTCTAAAACTATTTTTAAAAATAAGTAATCATTCAAGAGTCTTCAGTAAGAAGTTAAACATTCTTCTCACATAAATTTTTACATACATTTATCCCTACCATTCTGGCAAAGTACTATGCTATAATAAGAAATATCCTAATCTTCACCCAGCAATATTTTCAGGCTGATAATATTATTCTCATTTCCTTGAATAATATCCATACTCCAGGGCCATCTTCTTTCTCATATTCAATATCATGCATGCTTGTATCAAGGTTCCTTTCTTCATATCCTGTCACAGTATCAATCACTGCCTCCTGTCCACTCAATCCACTTTTGATTTATCAGCCGCCGTCTTTCTGGACTCCATAACTCGACCCAAACCATTTTAACAAGACATTGACAAATAGCAGCCAGTATCACATCAACCTGTTCCACTTAGTAAACTAAGAAACAGTAACTGTGACATCTCTGCATAAGTATTCCATTCTATTCCCCAGACTGATGTATATTAATGAGGAGATGGTATTTGAAATGCTTCTTCCACATCAGCATCTAATATGATCAAATTAGGAAATGGTATGATTTATTAAATTTTGTAGAGCTGAAATATTTCTTTATATCGCTATATGTGTGGTTTCAGAAAGTGAGCTGTTACTTTCAATTTTTCTACTGAAGATGTGCCTGCATTTCACAGACGAATTATTGTCTTTAAAAAGATTGCAAGAAGGCAAAATGTTATTAAGCAAATGCTCAGTAAAACAAACTAAATCAGTTTTAAAATTCCTAATTTAATGTAAATCTTGGTTGTTTCACTGAAATTCAGTTTGTGATCTTATTAAGTCATATTTGCATCGTAGTGTCTTGCTGTAGGACAGTTTCAAATTTATAGCATTACCAAGCGGCTTCACTTCTTGACTTTTAAGATATGTCCCCAATAAAATAAAATAATTGCTCTCTAAGCACACATTTTGTTCTTATTTTCAGATATAAGCAAACAAAAAAAAAATCAATAGATTATAAAAGAATAAAAGTGAGAAGTCAACGATGTGTATCATTCCTATAATTTTCATAATTAGATGTTAAAATATTCTTATTTAAATGTTTTAAATTTAATAACTATTCCATGGGTACTTCAAACTATAAAAAGATCTAAGTGGATATTTAATAAAATCACAATGAAAACTAAAGTAGAAATGAGAACAAATAAATGAAAAACCCCAGTGTTGCTTAACTTCTCTCCTCACCCTATCTTCTATTTTCAGGTATATGAATATTCCAGAACTCAAGCTCTACTCATTTCAAAACCAAAAACCTTCTAAGGATAAAATCCACATTTAAGCCTTTACCCAGGCTGACATCAGCACGTGATCCTATACACTTCATAGTTTTCTAATGGAGCCTCAATGATTCTTGTCCATGGACACATGAAATGATTTTTGTTCACAGACATATTAAATAGGTTGCAAACAAAGAGTACAAGAGAGGTTTTGACTTTGTTCACTGATTAGAAAGTAACTATTAAAATCAATAGAACTCTGAGAAAAATACTATAAAAACAAAAAAAAGATAATCCAATATAAAATTGTGATTTTATATATACATATATATATATATATATATAAGATATTTTACTTAGGGCTTATATGAATGAAGGTCTTTTGTTTCATATGAAGATGAAGAAAATTTTTACAATCTTAAAGAGTCTAATCTAATTTTAAGTTGAAAAAAATAACTATTATTCAAATAAAGAAAAAACAAAGATTACTCTGTTAAGATGTAATCCAACCTTTCTACTTAATATTCAAAATCAGAATATAGATAAAATTAGATTATGAGAAATGTTGTCTTTTATCCCTTAAAGACATAAAGAATATGAGAATTAGATCTTTTCTGAAATTCTGTTAAACCACTAAAACCAAATAAAATAAAAGTAAATTCAAGAATATTTTATTTTATAATGGGTACTATAAAAAAAAAAACTGAACTATTTAGTTACAAAAAACAAATGTATGCCACCTTTACAGTTTACAAATTCTAAACTTTTTAAACATTTTCTAAAGTAGCTCGTATGCCTAAGACAAAAATGTAAAATAATCAAGTACAACAGAAGCAACATAATCAGATGTGGACTGAGGGTAGGTGGGGACTGGAGCAGAAAGGACCAGATTGGGAGTGGGGGGGAAGGCGGGTGCAGAGGGAGAGAACAGGGAAATAAAACCATAAACCATAGCTTATTTCAAAAGATAATAAATTAACAAAAATCAACACCAATTAATGTTAAGGAAAAAAAAAAAACTTTCTCAGCAAGTTAAAAATATGGAAAGATTTTTCTTCAGTCTTAAAAGTCAACCAGTAAGAAAAGACTAAGACTATAATTAACATTGCATTTAAAGGTATTCTCTGTCCCCATGACAGAGAAAACTGGAAGAATATCCACCTCATCTGTACTCTTCAACATGAACATGATCAAACTACACATAGAAACATACTACACAGTTCAAACAAGAGAAGCAAACTCCTTACTTATCAGACAATAAGACTGTTTTCAGAGAAAATCCTAAAGACTCTTCAAGAATCTAGTAGAACTAATGAGAGCAACACGATTATAGGTCATAAATTAAGCAGAAAATACACAAAACATAAAATGTAAAAAGTATATAACATGCAAGATATAATATAAAATTAATTTTATTTCTACATATTGGCAAATAATTGGAAAGATAAATCTTAAAATAGTTCAATGTTCTTTTTTATATTGGTTTAACTCATATTTCATACTTTAAAATTATCAAATATATTACTGTAGAAAAATGTATAAGATGGTAAACTAATAGAAACTATAATTTCCTGCATTTCACTCAAGTTACTGTTCAAAATATATTTTAAAAGTGAATTCTCCCCTATCTGAACTCCAATCCTATACCAGAGATAGTCATTGTAACAATCTCTATAATATTTTGTTGGGTTTTTTTTGTTATTTGTTTTGAGGCAAAGTCTCATGTAGCCCAAGTAGTCTCAAACTCATCGTGTAGGCCAGCCTGCATTTTTTATTCTTATGAATATATAAATCCATAAATATGCATATACACAAATACATCCTTTTGTAACTGTTTTTGGCTTGGGTTTTCTGAGGCAGGGTCTCCTGTAGCTCAGACAGGCCTCAGACTCCCTGCTGATGACCTTGAACTCCTGATCCTCCTGCCTCCACCTCCCAAGTGTTGGGATTATAGGAGTGTGCTACCATGCCCAGAATATACCTTTTGTTAAAAAGTAGATATAAGTCAGTATTCAATAGCAAGAAAATGTGGAAATAAATATAATGACATATGTGTGCCATATACCAATTGTGCATTTCTGTGGTGGTTTGGATTAAAATGGGCTCCATAGGCTCATAGATTTGAATGCTTGGTCACCAAGGAGTGGCATTATTTGAAAAGATTAGGGGGTGTGGCCTTGTTGGAAGAAGTGTGTCACTGTGGGTGGGATTGAGGTTTCAAGAGCCCAGGCCAGGCCCACTGTCTCTCTCTTCCTGCTGCCTGCAGATCCAGATGTAGAACTCTCACCTATCTCTCCAACACCACATCTGTCTGCCTGTTACAATGCTTCCCTCCATGTTGACATGTTGAACTCTGAAACTGTAAGCAAAGTCCAATTAAATGCTTTCTTTTATAAGAGTTGCCACGGTCATGGTGGCTCTTCACAGCAATAGAACACTACTAAGACAGCTTCTATAAATATACGTTGTTCAAACTCTAATCTTTCCTATAGTAGAGAGAGGGCTTCTAGGAATTAATCAGTTCCAGAGAATGAAGCCCTTATAGTGGGATTAATGCCTGATACAAGATAAAGATTGCTTCCTTCCTCAGAACTCTACACTATAGGAGGAAAAATAAAGCAAAAGAACCCACAAAAAGAACCCACACCAGAATCTAACTGTGAGTAATAAATTTATGTTGTTTAAACCATTTGTTAGTTACCAGGTCAAAGGAGCACTAAGTAAAACAACATAAAAATATTTATACTGAAAACTAACTACATAGTTGAAACTAAAGAAATGAATAGAGATATGCTCATAAACTGAAGACCCAATACACTATTATCAGTTCTCCCATTCTACTGACTCAATGAACTGTGCCCCCCACCCCAATTCCAGCAGAATTGTTTGAAGACGTTGTCAAGCTGACTCCAAATGTATATGAATATGCAAACAATAATCTGTTTTATAGAACCATAATAATCAAAATTGTCTAAGACTGATATAAAAATAGAGCAATTGAACCAAACCAACCATCCAAAAATATAATTTCACTCATACAATTTACTTAAGGTATCATCAAGCTATTTAGTAAGAAAGTGAAACTCAAGCTGGAGAAACAAAAGTGTGTCACTGTGAGTGGACTTTGAGGTTTCAAGTGCCCAAGCCAGACCCAGTGTTTCTTTCTTCCTGCTGCCTGCAGATCCAGACTCCAGTGGTCAAAAGCACTTGTTGTTCTTGCAGAAAATCTGGGTTCAGTTGCCAGCACCCACAAAGATACTTATAACCATCAGTAAGTCCAGTTCCAGAAGATACAATGCCCTCTTCTGGCCCCAAAGACACCAAGCACATAGATAGTACACATATATACATGCAAGCAAAACACTCAAAAACATAAAATAAGTCTTAAAAGATACTTAAATTCTAGTAACAAAAATGTATGAACCTAAACCTCTACCTCCTACCAGCCACGAAAATTAGATATATTAAGCAAATGTCAAGTGATTATTGCAGATGAGATATATTTAAAAAATTCATAAGCCAGCATCTGCAAAGTCATATATTTACAATCCCTCTCAATATATCTCTCAATTATAAGAACAAAAGATGGTAATTTTATAGGCAAATCCTGGCACCTTTCACACATAAGGTAACATCACCAATGACAGCAATATCATGAACTCCTTGATATCACACACTAAAGAACACTCACCAGTTGATTATCTTACCAAAAACACATAACTCATTCTTATCATGGAAAAAAAACAAAACAAAACAAAACAACAACAAAAAAAAAAAAAACGCTCACACAAACCCAAACTGAGGGATGTTCTACAAAACAAAGAGTTAAAATATTCTTCAAAAGGATAAAGGTTATGAAAGGTGAGTAAAGACTGAGGAGCTGTCACAGACTAAAGAGGGATAACTACTAAATGCAAAATAGGACCTTGAATGGAATCCTGCCAACACAAAGAGCACACTGCTGAAAAAAACTGATGAGATTTAAATGATATCTATGGTCTAGCTGCTACATTGTTAACATCCTACTTGTTAACTATAGTGATGTTATATGAATGATATATGGGAATTCTGTATGATTTTTTGCAAGTTGTCTGCTAGTCTAATATTAGATTTTTTTAAATGACTATTTTAAAAAAGTAGTATCTGATAATGATTGACAGCAAGATGTCAGAGTCTAAAGTCTCAGGCCTTAGAGATACTGTCAGAAAATCAACATGCAAATCAAAATGCCTTCAGAGAACTAGAGGAAATAGCTAAGTGGCAGCAAACCAGGTATGTGAAAAACTGAATACAGCTGTGTTGTAACACAACTGCATCGAAATAGGCAGGAGTCATTTCACTGTACCTGCCTCTCCCCTAAGCTGGCAAACCTCAGCTCAGCTCTGTGATTCTAGAAGGCACCAAAGGAGAGAAGAGTGGAACATACATGCAGGATTGGAGCTTTACAGAAGACTGCCTGAAAAAGAGGTAAACATGAATGGATCCAGCAGAGGGCCAGTGAGAACAAGATACATTAGATAGCTCCTTGTGGCACCAGAGAGCCCACAGTAGTAAGACAAGGGCTGGCTCATCTGATTGGTATTGGGAGAAACCACTCTTGAGAATGAGAGAGAAGAGTGTGGTCCATGCTACAGCATCCTGGCATTTTCAAGAACTGCCAGAGGGAACAATGTCTCTAGCTCCTATTTAAAGAGTTGATGCATTACATTCCAGCAGGTCAGTAAAACAAAAATGGTAAGTTGCAATTGAAGATCAGAGACTATTCAGTAACACAAACTGCTGAAAGTACAAGCTATCAAAAGTTCCTGAAAAAGAAACTATCAACCCTGAGGAAATTTTCAAAGGCCCCTGAGTTATCTACACAGGCTGAGTGGTGAAGGACTTCCTCTGTTAAGACACTGGTACACAAATACATAGAACTTTTGTTTTCAGTTGCACAAAACACAGCAAAACAAAATAGCAGCAATAACAAAAGCAAAAAGACATAAGGAAACTTGATTCAATCAATAATTATGCAGAAATCAACCTAAAGAAACAGACCCAAATGGCTTCTGGGGGAAGGGAAGTCATATTCCCCAGGAGGTAGAGAGACACATAGTCATCAAAGCAACCCTAATTAAATGAAGTAGGGCATGGGAAAAAAATCAAAGGGTGGCAGGCATGATGGCACAGGCCTATAATCCAATACTTGGAAAGGTAAAACATGAGGATCACAACTTCACAGCTAACTTGAGCTATACAGCGAATACTAGGATAACACAGAATACAGAACAAGGCTGTCAGAAAAGGAGGAGGTTGGAGAAGGGGGAGGAAGAGAAGACAGAGAGGAGGGAAAGGAAGAGAGAGCAGGGAAAGGGGGAGAAGAAAAATGGAGGAGAAGGAAAGACAGAAGAGAAGGGAGGAGGAAGAAGGGAAGAGGGCGAGAGAGGGCAGAGGGAGAAGAGGAGGAAGGGGAGATAGCAGGGCAGGAGAGCACTTGAAAGGCTGAGGTAGAAGTACCAAGAGTTTGGGTTCAGTTTGAGCTACACAGTTCCAAGCCAGCCTGAGCAGTCCCAAAAGAAAAACTAAAAATGAATATTAACAAACAGAAACCCGGGTATGGTGGTACACACCTTTAATATTAGCACTCTCATAGCAAAGGCAGATGGAATGAGTTAAAAGTGCCAGAAAGGTCTACATAGTGGGCTCCAGGACAGCCTAGTCTACATTATTAAGACCCTGGATCAAAAAAACTCACAAGTTTTTAAATTTTAAATGTTGTAACTAAAGAATGTAATGTATGAGCTCAAAAATCACCAGATTGTTCAACAGCAGTAAGTCATTTTAAATTGATGACTAAAAACAGCAAAAATAAAAGTGAATGAAGAAAATATAATGGATATAGGATGTATTAATAGTTAGATAAATTTGTATACTTTGGAGTTCCAGGAGGGAAAAAGAGAAAAGAAAAAAGAAAAGAGAAGAAAAGAAAAAGAAATTTATTTGAAGAAATAATGGCTGAAATTTTCTAAGTATAACAGAAAATAAGCATCTGATAGAAGACAAAACTGCCAGCTAAAAATAATAAAATACTCAAAACTGTGTTGCAAAAATAAAAGAGAGAGTGTTTCTCAAATGAACAAAAGCTGAGGAGTTCTTCACTGCTAGCTCTGCCTTATAAGAATACTAAAAGGGTCCTGCAAGTTCAAACAAGAGAATCCTAGACAATAATATAAGAACACAGGGGTGGAAGCTCAGTGGAAAATTAAGTCTACAGACAAACACAATTCTACAGTACTATAACCACACATAAATACTGTTGCTGTTTTGTATTTTTTTTGTGTTTTGTTTTCTAATGCTGGAAATTGAACCCAGGGCCTCATGCATGCTAAACATGCTCTAACCACTGAGCTATATCCCCACATTTCATAAAGCACTTTTAATTCTGGCAGAAAATTTCAATGACAAAAATCATAAAAACTGAAGCAAGTATAAAACCACGTTGATAGATATACTGATACATAAACTATGATATCAAAAGCACAAGGTAGAATTAAGTGTTTACTGCTCTAGTTGACAACATGAGCCTGGGAAAGCAGGGCCTTAAAATGAGGCAAACCTAAGTGTTATGCAATAGGCAACTTTATTCAGAGAATCAGGCAATTTATTCTTTGAGGGTTAAGCAGAATCACACGAGTAAGGTGTTCAATCATAAGGACAAGCCACATGAGGCAAAAACATGTTTTTCCAGAGGCATACAAAGAAATAACAGCCAGTTGTTATAAATAATCTACAGAGAACTCACACCTATACCTGGGAGGGACACAAGAACACATTCCTAGAAGAATTCTGTGTTTTGAACAAACTGAGGTCATAAGATTCTTGTTTTCTTGGAGTTTTCTCACAAGCATTCAGAATTCTCACACGACTCCATTCTTGGACCATGTTCCAACAGGTAAGATGCATGAGTAAGATTTTTGTATGCAACTAAGGTTGTTTTGGCTTAAAATATTTAATATCTTTAAATAAGATATTTTTATAAGATAAATGCTCCATGATAACCACAAAGGTACCTATAGAAGATACACAAGTGGAAATTAAAATAATAATAATAATGATAATAATAAAAGTATATTATTACCAAAAACAGGCACACAAAGGAAGGTAACAAACAGCAAAGGAGGGTCAAAATACACTAAGATAGGAAAGAAAGTGGCAACAGTGTCTTTTCCTATATAATTACTTTTTTTTTTTTTTTTTGAGACAGGGTCTCACAGTCCAGGCTGACCTGGACCTCACTGTGTAGTCCTGATCCCCCTGTCTCTACCTCAAGGGTTGAGATTACAAATCTGTGCCCACAGATCTAACCAGAGAATTCTCAATAGAGGAAATTCAAATGGCTGAGAAACACTTAAAGAAATGTTCAACATCCTTAGCCATCAGGGAAATGCAAATCAAAACTACTTTGAGATTCCATCTTATACCTGTCAGAATGGCTGAGATCAATAACTCAAGTGACAGCTCATGCTGGCAAGGATGTGGAATAAGGGGAACACTCATCCATTGCTGGTGGGAGTGCAAACTTGCATGGAAATCAGTATGGCAGTTCCTTAGAAAGATGGCAATCTATCTACCTCAAGATCCAGCAATATCACTTAGGCATATACCCAAAAGATGCTTCATTCTACCACAGGGACACTTGCTCCATCATACTCATTGATGCTGTATTCATAATAGTCTGAAACTGGAAACAACCTAGATGTCCTTCAAGAGAAAACTAAAAAAAAAAAAAAAAAAAGAGGTTCCCTTACACAATGGAGTATTACTCAGATGTTTAAAAAAAAGAAAACATAAACAAGTGACATCATGAAATTTGCAAACAAATGGATGGACGTAGAAAAATTCATTCTGAGTGAGGTAACCCAAGACCCAGAAAGATAAACATGATCAGTGTCTTATTCAGCCATCATCAGAGAAGTTTCCTTCTGCAGCAGATGGGAACAAATACAGAAACCCACAGCCAGACATTATGCAGAGTGTGACCTTGGAGCACTCAGCCCTCTCCTCGGAGCTCAGGGAACCTCATGGAATAGGTGGCAGAAAGAGTATAAGATCCAGAGGAGATGGGGGACACCAGGAAAATAAGACCCTTTAAGTCAACTAAGCAAAGCTCATATGAACTCACAGAGACTGACATAGCCTGCACAAGGCCTGTAAGGGTCTGCACCAGAATTTTTAAGTATATATTATAGCTTTCAGTTTAATATTTTTATGGGACTCTCAAGTGTGTAGACAAGTAGGTCCCAGATCTTGTGCCTTTTCTTTGGCTCTTTTCCTTCTTTTGGGTTGCTTTGTCCAACTGTAATACAATGGTTTTTGCTTTATTTATTTTGTTATGTTTTGTTGTTATCTCTTAGATGCCTGTTTTGTTCTAAAGAGGGACAGAAAAGGAATGTATCTAGATGGGAGTAGAGGTGGAGAGGGACCTGGAGGAGTAGAGGAAGAAGAAACTAATCAGGATATATTGTATGAAAATAAAATTTATTTTCGTTGTTTTGGTTGGTTGATTTAGTTTGTTTTTTTCAAGACAGTTATTCTGTGTAGCCCTGGCTGTCCTGGAACTTACTCTGTTGATCAGTCTGTTCTTGAACTTAGATATTTGCCTGCCTCTGACTCCTGCATGCTAAGATTAAAGGTACATATCACCACCACCCAACTAAAAGAATCTATTGTCAATAAAGGAGGAGGGGGAGAGAAAAAGAGGCCATCAACTTGAGAGTGGGAGGAACCATGAGAACAGCTGGAGAGAGGGGACATGCGAGGGTTGGAGGGAGGAAAGGGAAGGAGGAAAGCAACATAATTATATTTTAATTAAAATTATATGATGGCAAAAAAAAAAAATGTGTGCCCAGTTTTATGGGGAGCTGGGTAGGGTTTTTTTACATGTTAGGCAAGCTCTCTACCAACAGAGCTATAGCCTTTGTCCTTATAATTACTTTAAATAAAAATATGTTAAGTCTCTCCAAACCAAAAAGAACATAGCATAACTGAATGGATTAACAAAACAAAATGGAATTAGTTGCTCTCTACAAAAAATAAGTCTTATAACAGTATAAACATGGTCAAAAAGTCATGGTTGGGGAGATCATAGGCTTTGGGAGGTGGGGAGACTCATTACTGCTTTTTGGATAAATTGGAATGGAACCTGTGTTAGTTGTGTCCTATTGCTGTGAAACGACACCATGACCACAACAACTCTTATAAGAATAACATTTCATTGGGCCTAGTCTACATTTCAGAGGGTTAGTCTATTATCATCATGGTGGGAAACATGGCAGCACACAGGCAGGTGCTAGAGAAAGAGCTTAGAGTTCTGGATTGGCAGGTAGCAAGAAGAGAAAGAGACAGAGACAGAACACTGGGCCTGGCTTGAGCATTTGAAACCTCAAAGCTCAATACTTCCTCCAATAAGGTCACACCTCCCACTAGTACCACTCCCTTTGAGGCTATGGGGCCATTTTCATTCAAACTACCACCAAATCAAACTGCCTTCTAAATATTTTTGTTTATAACACCAAACAAGGCTACTCTCGGCCGTAATTATAGAAGCTTCTCTTTACAGTGAAGCACAATATGACTCACGACTCCTTGAAATACTAAGATGTGACAATCCTGGGTTCAGCTCAGAATAAGATATTTATACTACCCTCTGAAGTCCAGGGATCATCACAGAAAGAGGAAACAGAAAGAATGGAGATCCTGAAGATAGGAAGAAAGGCTGTAAAATACTATCTTCAGAGCCTTTGCCATCATGATCTCACAGCAGCTGTGGCTGCCTGCACAGGGGCCTGCCCAAATCTATGCTTGTCTGCAGCCAATCGTGGATTGGGAGGTTTATGAGACTCTACCCCTCCTTGCTGAAGTACTGGGGAACATAAGGAATTATCTTCAGTTGCATACCCAATAGTGAGCCCACAGGGGTCCAATGGATAGTTTCAAACCTCTGGCCACAAAAATAATCCTGGTTAAAATTAGGGGTCACAAAACAAAAAGATATGAATGTGGCAAAGGGACTTTTTAATTTGTAAGGAGGAGAGAATGATGGAAGGGGTAAGAAGGAGACAATAGAAGGTTGGAGTGAGAAGAAACAAAGTATTATATACAAGTATGAAATTGTCAAAGAACAAATTTAATCAGTAAAATAGAGACAAGCTTTAGCTAGAAAGATATATATTGAACAAAAGATGAAAACAGATATTTAATATACATTTCAATATACATGGTAACCAAAAAGAATAGAAGTGGCCAAAGTGAGATCACACAATAAACACTCTATGTCAAAGACTGTTACAAGAGAAAAACATGGTTATACAATGAAAAGTAGGCCTCTACAGCAGGAAGGCAGGACAGTTTTAAACATACATATATGCACTTAACATCAGAGTACCCAAATATACACAGCAAATATTGACAAAAATGACATGAAAAATATTAGTAACAAAATAGTAGGAAATTTTATTATATTATTATTTACTTATTTTGTGTGAATATGTGTGGGCATGTGCTATGATCAGGCACATATGTGGAGGTCAGAAGGCAACTTGTGAGTGTTGGTTTTCTCCTTCCACCATGTGGGTCTCCTCCGGGACTGAACTCAGGTCCACAGGCTTGACAACAGGTATGACAGTTAACCTTTACCAGTTATGCCATCTTGCCAGTCTATTGGAGATTTTAATACCCCATTTTCAATAACCTTTAGTATAGTATATATAAATATGTGTATGCATGAGCATATATGCGAAATAAACCATTACATATTTTCCATTCAGCAATAAAAAGAAATAAGTACTGATATAGAAACGAAAGGATTAAGCAAAGTAGAAGGTATATGCAGAATATTACTACTATATGATTACATTGCATTTACACAAAATTCTCCAATAAGATATAATAGATTAATACTATAGAATGTTGTACAGCAATGGAAAGAAATGATTAGCGACACACATAAAACAAATAAATCTCAAAAGTACTATGGTTAATAAGAAGCCTTAACAAAAACATACATAGTATATGACTGCAGGCATCTGAAATTAATCTACTGAAAAAGAACCAAAACTGTGGTTCCAGTCCAGTTGGCAAGCAGGAAATAAGAAAAGCTATGAGAGAACTATCAGGAAATGATAATAGTCTATTATTTCGAAAGGTACATTCCTTTTCAAGCTCAGCAAAGGTATGCTTAGAACTGAACATTGTAATATTTATGAATTTTATCACAAACAAAAGAAAAATTTGTAAAATATTGAACTCTGTGTAGAAAATTAATGTAAATGTCTAGATAGTGAATATATGAGTAGTCAGTATAAAATTTTTCAACTGTGCTATATACTTGAAAACCTTAATATCTTGGGGAAGAAAAGTCCACTGAATATAACTGAAGTAGTGATTTCAGGAAAATTTATAGCCTTAAACACTTTTATCAACAGAAGTTACACATACAAATATAAATAAATTCCCAGCTCAAAAGTTAGGGAACAAAAGGGTTGGGAAGGTGGCTCGGTGGGTAAAGGTGCTTACTGCCAAGACTGTATTCTATCTCTGGAACCATAAGGTGAAATGAACCAACCAGTTCCCATAAGTTGTTCTCTGACTGCCACAGCATGAACATGTATGCGCACACACACAAACACTCATTCATTCATTTATTTATTTTTGGTTTTTTTGAGACAGGGTTACTCTGTTGTAACTCTGGCTGTCCTGGAACTTGCTCTGTAGACCAAGGTGGCCTTGAACTCACAGAGCCTCTGCCTCCTGAGTGTTGGGACTAAAGGCGTGCACTACCACGATTTTTAATTAGAAAACTAAGTAAATAAAGTACAGAATAGGAAATAAGAATAAAAGCAATAATTAATAACTTAGAAAACAGAAAAATAGAATGCATAATTCATCAAAATCTACTTTTTATTTGCTTCTTTTGTGAATCAGGGTCTTCTGTAGCCTGGCCTCCAACTTGGCAAAGTTGAGGATGACCTAGAACTCTTCCTGCCTCTGCCTCCTTCACACTGGAATTATAAGCAAGTTCTAACCATGGCATTTTTTTTCTATTAAGTCTAGGTAATCTACCAGATAATTTAATTAAGAGAAAAAGTTTTAATAAATAAACTAATAAAGGACAAAAGGAAAATAAGCACAATAGCAGCAGAAATAGAACATTGCAGGCTCTGGGCACTTATTTTAAAATCCATATGAGATAGATTATGTACTAGACAAAAACTTTTGTCAAAAATAAGTCATATTGAAATAGACTACCCAAGCTGTAAAATTTCTGTTAAAGAAATGAGAAAGTTACTACTATGTGTGGCACTGGGCCCAGAGGGTTTCATGAATCTACCAAAGCTTCAAAGAACAGAGTTCCAATAACACAAAATTGTTCCTGAGCATTGAAAATTAAGGAAAACTTCCAAGTTTTCTTAGTAATGAAAGGGCAAACAATGCAGATACTAAATTTAAGAAAGACAGTATAAAAAAGACAAATACCACATATAAGTATTAATGTAAAAATACAAACTTAGCCGGATGGTGGTGGCACAGGCCACACAGGAGGAAGAGGCAGGCGGACCTCTGGAGTTCAAGACCAGCCTGGTCTACAGAATGAGTTCCAGTGCAATTAGAGTTACAACAGAGAAACCTTGTCTCAAAGGGGGAAAAAAATTAATATGAGTTCTGTAGGTTTCATATATAAAAATAATAAGTAAGTTAGGTATTCTATGTATAGAATATGTATAACAGCAGTAAGAAGTTAAACCATTTTGGGATAAATTTAGCAAGAAATGAACAAAAAGTTGTATGAGAAAAACATTCCTTATAAAAATTAAATACAACCTAGCTAGCCTCTGCTCTAGAATAGCGCTTAGCATGATAAAAGTGTCAGTTGTCCTTAACTTTTAAATTAGATGAAATCTGGCTAAAAGTAACACTAAGTTATTATAACAGAACTAGGTGAGATAATGGCAAATTTATATGAAATGTCACCAGGCAATCACTGAAAAAGAGCAGGTAAAAGGAAGAGAAAATTATCCCTACCCAAATTAAAATATGCTATGAAGTCTCCATGATTGCAGGTACAGTGCATATGGCAGAATAGATAGAAAAGCAAAAAAAAAAAAAAAAAAAAAAAATACCCATGCACTGTAATTAAAACTGAGATCACAATACTCATAATTGTTATAAATCAGAAACTGAATGTGATGTTCAAAAAGGATGAGTTAAATTTGACTTGGGGAGAAAAGATAGAAATCAATTTTTAAAAAATTCAAGAAAAAGAGAATTAAGGGTTATTAAGAACTGAATATTAAAGAGTAGGAAATATTTTCAAAGAAAAGATGATAAAAAACTGGAAGAAAGAGTACACACATATTTTAAAAAACTTGGAACTCTAGGGCATGTACAGAGAATAATAACATATTTTACACAGTAGTTTATACACAGAATAAACAAAAAACAGAGGGGGACAATGTCAAATAACAAAAATCCAGAAAAGTTAAACATTTAGACTTTACTGCAATCAAGTTTCATATGCAAAGAGAGAATTACAATTTTATGCCCATTATGCTACTGTGAATCCTCAGAGTCTAATACTACACAGAACTAAGCAAAGACAGAAAGCAATCTTTAAAACACTGTTTTTATTCTTTTATTTATTCCAATACTCTTCTGTCTGAAAACTCTCAATGACATCTAAACACCTGCTTTCCTTAATTCCCCCAAACATCATGGTCCTATTCTATTAAATCACATTTTCTACCATTATCCAAGATATCCAACTCCTCAAACATACTCTTCTCTATACTGGCCTTTAAGCAAAGCTACAAAACACAGGAGTGATGCATTGCACACCAGTCTGCTCAGGTTGCCACAGCAAAGTACCACAGTATAAATAACAAATTTATTGGCGGGGGGCGGGGGGGGCGGGGGGGGCGGGGGGGGGGGGGGCGTTAAGACTGTAAGTTTAAGATCAGAGCTGCAAATAGTTTGGTTCCCTGTGAGAACTCTTTTCTGTCTTGTAAACGGCAGCCTTTCCATTACACTCTCTGAGCATAAATGGAAAAATCTCTCTTCCTTCTCCTCTTTTATTTTTTAAGATTCATATTTTATCTTTATTTATGTGTGTGTGTCTCTATAAGTGAATGCCACATATGTTCAGATATCTCATTGCTGAGGTCGCAGGTAGTTGTGAATTACCTGATGTGTGTGCTTGGAGCTCGGGACCTCTGGAAGTGCAATCAGCACTTTCAAATGCTGAAGCATCTCCCCAACCCCTCACTTCCTCTTCTTATAGGACCATCAGCACTATCCAATCAGGGCTCCAATAAAATAACCTCATTTGACCTTCATTACCTCTATAAAAGCCTTATCTACAGACATAACAGGGGTAGAAGCTTTAACAAATTTTGGAAAGACATAAATGTCCAGCCATACCACAGCATGTTAGTTCTAAACCTAGAGAGCTTGTAACTCCTGTTCTTCCCTCTTCAAATACGTCCATCATCATCGAGAGAATGAGAAGCCACAGCCAGAAACAAACACATGATATATGAGTGAGGCTACACTGGATCATCCAGTTCCAATAAAGCCATAAGCTAATGACAACTGCATGAGCAGTCTCCAAAGAGTAAAGCAGAATCTTTACTGAAGATTCTGAAGCCAATGAAAATTGTAGAACCCAGGGAAAAATAAACAACTACTGCTGTTTTGAGCTGGATCTAGGAAGAATTTGTTACAAAGCAGTAAGCACTAATACACATACCTTCTTGTTCTGCTCTTTGACCGAGACCTTTGAACTCTATAGGATTTCCCTCGACCCCTTGAACGACTTCGACTTCGTTTTCTTCTGGAGCCATAAGAAGAGCTGCTGCTTGACCTGTGCCTGCGCCTGAAATAAAACATAACCAAGCATCATTGCAATAACAAGTTTGGGTTCTGAGCATTAAGGAGAAATCTAAAGTTGTCTCACTCTTGTTTTTTCAGTCTTTCCTCAAAGAAGGCAAAATAAATAAAACAATATTGATCTTCAACAGCCAGGAAGATGATTTACAGTTGGACTAGCTACTATTTCAGATATTATGGATCAGAGTAGTATATACTTTTTCCAAATATTGACAGATAACAAAAGAACTATATCAATTTCTATCTACTTGCATACACATAGACAAAGAATGAAGATACTAGCCCTGATTAGAAAAACAAAACAAAAACAAATCAAAAAACAAAAACGAAAAACCTTTGGGTTGGTATTGAACTCTGTTAAGTACTCGGCTACTATCTGTGTGTGTGTGTGTGTGTGTGTGTGTGTATTTGATCCAACAAAATTAAGAATGTAAAATCACATGAATTCTTAAGAACATTCTGTACTGTAAGAGCATCATTATGAGCATTAACCTTCTCTCATAAGAATGTGAGCGAGGCTGGCGATCTCTAGACCAGGACCTTGACTCGGATCTTGGCCTTCGCCCACCCTTTTTGCGGCTGTAAGTCCTGCTATCTGAAGAGCTGCTTGAAGACGATCGTCTTCGGTGCTTCTTTTTTCTCTTACTTCTGCTTTCTTCTTCAGTGTCTGATGACCGGCGTCCCATTTCTATAAGATTACAATAAAAGAAAATTCCTAACTTAGTAACACAACAAATGAAATTCTAGATACAAATTTTAAACTTTTTAAGAAAAAAAATATTTAAGCCTGTCCCTTAAGCTGGCTGTGAACTCTTAGATCCAAAGGTTTTCCCCTTACTTCCTGAGTAGCTGGAACTACTGGCCATACCCAGCTTCTTCTTAAAATGTTTTAAAGTAAAATGTGCTTGGCTTTTTTACTAGCTGTGAGAAATAGCTTTAACAATCTTCTAGGACATCAGTGAACTTTTCACCATTTTGAACAACTTAAATTTGCACTTTTTTTTAATGTTTCTTGAGTATCAATCCTAAAGAAAGTTCATTATACCAATTTTCTGACAGTTTGAGTTGTTCTTCTCATTGCCTGCATGACACTCAGTTTAGTAATTAATCAAGTCCTCCATTTTTATACTCCCTGAAGATGAAAGACACTTTACAATCATATTTTTCAAGCTGAGTTCTAAATACTTAAAGTTTTTTTGAGATTTATTTTTTTATGTGTTTAAGTGTTTGCCTGAATGTATATCTATTCATCACATGAATGCAGTGCCCATGGAGACCAGAGATGGTATCAGACCCCCAGGACTGGAGGTACAAATGCCTGGGGTTATGGGAATTAAACTCAAATCCTCAGGCTTTCACAGCAAGCATTGAATTCACATGTCCAACACATTAAAATTCAACAAAACACTGGGAAGCTCTGGATTTCAAACTTTCAGTAAATTACTAATATCCTTTAGTCAGTTTCCAAACTGGAAACCAGCCCCAAATAAAAGATCACCATGATCCTTTCCATTTTAAAATAATGCTTATGAAATTATACTATATATAAACATATAAAATATGAATATATAAATAAAATAAAATGTAGAAACATAAAACATACATTTATATAAACTATATATATATTAATTCCACGGTCATTATATATATGAACAATATATATTATATCTGTGTGTATACACAAATATATTGCATATATATACATATATATGTATGTATATATATATGTGGGTGTGTGTATAGACATATATATATTGTATATATACATATATATGTATGTGTATATATGTGTGTGTGTGTGTGTGTATACATATAATTGGAAACTGCCCCCTAACTGAAGAATGGATTAAAAAATTGTGGCACATTGGAGTATTATTCAGTTACTAAAAAAATGACTTCATGAACTTTGTTGACAAATGGTGAGATAAGCCAGAAAGACAAACACAACATATACTCACGTATATGTGGATATTGACTGTTAAGCAAAGGACAAAGTTGCTGCAATCCACAGACTCAGAGAGACTATGTAACAAGGAGGGCCCCAGTGGGGTCACAGGGATGTCCCTGGTAAAAGGGAAATAGAACAGATGGTGCACGTGGGCTGGGGGAGGATGGGAATGGGAAGAGAAGGGACCAGGTCAGGGTGGAGGAATAGAAGGAGAGAATATATGGAGAGACACTGGAATTGGAAGACATTTAGACAGGAGTGAGACCTAAGAGGGTGGAAAATTCACTGGAATCCACCATGGAGACCATGGTGAGAACCTCTAGCTATGGGGAATAGGGAGCCTGAACAAGCTGTCTCCTGTAACTAGGTAAGGTTCCCAGTGGTATGATTAAGATACCATCCCAGCCACAAAACCTTAAACCTATAACCTATCCTCTCTACAGGATCCACTGGGACAATGGAACGGTAGAATCCCATGCCAAGGGAGAGAATCAGGCCTGCTACTGTAGGGCAGACCAGGAACTAAAGACTGGATAGCCAGGGGGTGATTTCTATTCATATCCTGCTCTACTCATAGAGAGGTGCCCAGCCCAATCTTCATCAGAGAGGCTTTCTCCAGGAGCTGATGGGAGCAGATGAGAATCCCAGAGCCAAACATCATGCAGAGCTCAGGGAACCCCATGGAAGAGGGAGAGGAGGAATTGTAGGAACCAGAAGAAGCCCCATGGAGTGAACTGACCAGTATTCTTGGGGGCTCACAGAGCCTGAAGTGGCAGACATAGGCCTTGCAGGGTCCCCTAGATATGTCTTGTGATTGTCTGGCTTGTGTTCTTGCTGAGCTCCTACATTGGGGGGTGGGGAGGTGTCCTGATTCTTTTGTCTCCCCCGGCACCCTTTTTCACCTGCTGGGTTGCCTAGTCCACCCTTGATATAGGGATTAGTGTGGCATTGTTCCATCTTGTCATGCCCTGCTTGAGCAATAACGCTGGAAGTACTGCTCTTTTCTGGGGACGTGAGGAGTGGAGGGGGTAGATGGGGGCAGGGAGTAGATTTGGGGGAGAGGGGAGATGGTAGAGGAGTGGAGGGAAGGGAGAAGGTTACCTGGAAGTACTATATAAGAAAATTAAAGAATATATATATATATATATATATATATATATATATATATATACACACACACACACACACACTTCATATTTTAATTTCATAAGCATTATTTTATATATATTCATACAATGTACACATGTATATATATGTGTAAAATACACAGCTACATATATTCAAACACATATGAATATAATTTCCATTTGTAAATTAGATATATATATAACATCTACACTACATATCCCTGCATATGTATATTTTTAAGTATAAGAACTATATACCCAATTCAGTGATGATGATAATATTTTCTTACTTCTTGGCCTTTTCTTTCCACCTTAAAAACTTACAAATTGACATGTGTGGTAGTGCACATTTTTAATACCAACACTCAGGCAGACAGAGCTCTGTGAGTTCAAGACCAGCCTGATCTGAATACAAGTTTCAAGACATCAGGCCAGCCAGGGATGCAGAGTGCAACAGTGTCTCAAAAATAAAACCAAAAATATAAACGTTTTCTTCTCCTCAAAAAAGTATTTAAATTAAAATGACTTCTTATTAGGTTTTAATACTCTCATTTAGAAAATATTGAAATGCCAGGATTTTATACCTTTATTTTAAAAATTACTGAAGTATCAGGCATGGTGACAATACTTGTAATCCCAGCATTTCAGAGATAGAAGCAGGAGCATTTCCATAAGTTTGAGGCCAGCCAGGTATAAAATAAACAAATAAACAAATTTGAAGCATGATTAAAGGAATAAAAAGTAAGTTTACAAGGATAAAGAAACTAGAAGACAGCTGGGCAGTGGTGGTGTATCCCTTTAGTTCCAGCAGAGGCAGAGGCAGATGGATCTCTGAGTTAAGAGTCCAACTCTGGTCTACAGAGCTAGTTCCAAGACAGCTTAGGGCTACATAAAGAAACTCGGGGGGTGGGGGGTGGGGGGGATGGAGAGGAGGAAAAGGAGGAGGAGGAAGAGAAGGAGAAGAAAGAAAGGGAAAGAAGGAGAGTGGGAGGGAGGAAGGGAGGAACTAGAAAATAAAAACAGCAGACAAGAAATCAACAAAGTTTTAGCAAATGAAAAACTGATGAAGGATTTAGAACTACAAAAATTGAATACTAAGCAACTTGCAGAAAATTTCAACTAGAAAAAAGCCAACTCATGCAACAAAAATCAGAATGAATCAGGAACTTGAAATAACAAATACCACACAGGCACAATGAGGCATGAGGCTAAGACATGGAACTGATTGAATTTCTTTACAAGAAATAATCTCAAATTCCAACCCCATGACATCTGACCAGGGGATTAGCCTTCTCCAACCCCAGCAGGACAGGTGATGCGGGATGGGGAATACAAGGTCTAAGAGCTCAGTTTTGTTTTTGTTTTTTAAATAGGGAAGGCATAGTGACATCAAAGTAAAAGTTAAAGGGATTAAGTAAAAATTCTGAAGCCAAGTGTACATCCTTGAAAGGAAATCAGATCTCTGTAAAAACTCAACTGTACCCAATACATATAAGTATCTGAGGTCCCATGAAGAAAATGGCAAGCTCCCATCCAACAACTCTGTAACAGAACCCACAGCTGACAAGCTCAAACATAAACAGAGTAAACTTGCTTTATAAACTTTTTGTTCTGTTAATGTTTTAGTGAATATACAACAAAAGAGAGTCAAATAGGTAAGGAAAGCCTCTGTCATAAGAGACAACCTGAGACTTCTCAGTGGAGCAACACATTGCTGGTGTTTTTGAGACCCTGGATTCAGTACCCAGTAACAAAAAACAAAAGTAAATAATAACCAGAAGGTAGAAAAACAGAAACAAAACAACTCATAGTAAAGTGGAAACATACAGAAAAAAGACAACAATGAAAACTTGAAGAGCAAAAACTCATTAATATCTTCAGGTAGGTAATGAAAAAGATGTCCCAGCAAGCAATGGGAAAATTCTCCAAGGACAGGAGACAGCGTGGTTTAAATAAATGACAGACAAGATGGGGTTGGAAAAGGTCAAACACTCACAGAAGGTGAAAAGAAAATGAGATAAACATGAAAAAATTGAAAACCTTAAAATAAAAGTAAAGAGCTCAATCCAGGAAATTCAATATCCAACTGATAAAGATGTCATTACACAGAATAGAAAAAGAAATGAGGAAAAAAATACACCAAGAAATTTCTAAAATTTAAAAAATTGCTCCCAAGTACCTGGGACAGTGAAATTTTTAAGTAAATATATACTAGGTATAACTTAGAAAAAATCAAATACTGGAGATGTTGCCTAGTATACAGAAAGCCCTTTTGAACCTGAACAAGGAAAAATAATTATCAGGCACTAGAATAAAGATCCCAGACAATTCCAAAGAGTCACAAATAGAATAAAATAAGGAATGGAAAGCATAATAAAAACCACAGGCTGTTTCAAATGGCAACACAAGAAACAAAGGAAATTCAAATTCAAATTCTGAAAAACTAATTCCAACAGCAAATCTTTTTCCATCTCACCAAATCAGTGTATACTGTGAGATTAGAAAAAAGACATTTTTAGAAATGCAAGCTCTCAAAACTACATCTCACGCTCACCCTGCTTCAGGAAGTTTCCAAATTGTGTGCTTCACCAGAAAAAAAGCAAGACACAACAAAGACAACACAGATTCAAAATGTGAATGGTCAAACACTGAAAATGTGTAAAAGTCTCAGGATCAGAGCTGACATAGGTTTAAGAGATACATCAGTGGGAATGATATGGTAGGCCCTTGGCTTGCAAGGTCTTAAATTCTAGTGGACCAACAGCTCCCAAAATAGAACCCAAGGGACCCTTCAAGTCAGGAAATTCAAGACGTAAAATTATTTTCATTATAATATACAAATATTATTTTTTTCGACGTACTTAATTTTTGCAAGAATCAAAGCAGACCTGCCGGGCTGACTGGCTCACCCTTGATGTAGGGATTGGTGCTTGGCCTCATTCTATTCAGCTATGCCATGTCCTGATTGTGCTGTAACCCTAGGGGGATGGTTCTTTTCCGGGGAGAAGCAGGGGGGGAGAAGTTTGTGGGTGGTATTGGGGATAGATCTGGGGGAGATGAGGGGAGCCATGGGGGTGGAAGGAGGGGAAGAGAGGGGTTGGAATGTATTATACAAGTTGTATGAGAGAAGGAAAAAAAAAGAATCAAACCAGAAGCAAACTATATTGGGGTCACTGCAGTCTTCTCTGGTCCCTCCCTACCCAAAACCCAACTCGAGTCTCAATTAATAATATTCTTAAAAGGGCCAAAAATACTGCTCAGTGGTAGAAAACTTGCCTAGCTTGTTTTAAACCCAAGGTTCAATTCCCAGTCTAGCAAAACACACATACACACACAATACCCTTAGCAAAGGAATAAAAACCAAAATTTCAATGTACATTTTCTATCATATTGTGAAGAATGATGGTTGTCCTAATTAATTATGTAACTGAACAGCAAGCTGAACTAGCTGCTTTTACTATAAAACATAATTTTTGTTCTAAAATTGTCAATAAATGATCATTTAAATGTGGTTATTTGGCAGTCCTTTTCTAAGACTGACTGAAAATAGCCTTTTACCTCAAGGAAAATTAACAGTGTTTGTCACTAATTATAAAATTCAGCTCTTAACTAAAAGATTTTAATTTTTGATAACTTGTATCTGCCTAGTATTAAGACCTCTTCTTTTTGAAGATCAATAGCAATATTAATAAAAAAAATGAATGTTTGATATACAATAAAGGGCACCAACATCTAAAAGACATATCTAACTCAGTACATTGCAAAAGTATTTTACAATTGTCAAGGTAGAATGTCACAAAAATCATCCACAGACTCACAGTGCAAGACCAAAAGATTTTAATGTAATAAAGATAAATAACGTAAGAAAAGTTAATTGATACGTGTTGCAGAAGTTTATTTTTTAGTTATGTTTAAAATAGTTGTTTTGTGCATTGTAGGTTGAAGGGCTGCCGAGGCCATGGTGTTTTGAATTGTCTGCAAGTGTTGGCTTTATATAAAAGATGTACAATCCCTCATGATCTGCACATGCTATCAATAGAACACCTGAGGAACTTAGGGTTCAATAAAAACCCAAGATGAGATGCTCAGGGTTCCACTGTCCAGTATGGTGTTTGCCATGACAGGTGGTTCCCTCTGCTGAGATCTGGCAGGGTTTATATCTACAAAAATGCCTCCATGTCTTCTTTAGTGAGCAGTCACAGCAGTGTACTGCTACAAGTGGTGCCTGCAGCATGGGGTACGACATCATGCCAGCTAATATCCAACATGGAGACAAGGAAGAAAGGAAAGAAATTCCAGACCTCACAGAGTTCGGTAAAGTAAAGGGCAGTTCCCAGAGGACAGAGATAAAGATATTAAATGGCGTGGCTACTCCCGCTGTTGGCAACCACTGAGGCACAGGAAATGGGAACATGACTGTAGTGCTCTACAAACTGAGTTTACTGATAGTGTGTGTGTGTGTGTGTATGTGTGTATAGCTCAAGATGTTGTGTTTGAGGTCCATGAAGAAGACTGTATGTTTTCCCTTAGAGATGGTGGAAGGGAAAGCCAAACCACCAATGTTTAGGCCGGAGATTCTTCCCAATGGCCCAGGAGCCCTGCTATTGTGGAAGCTGAGGCTTGGAGCAAAGAAACCTTTGGTTTAAACTGACTAGCTTTTAGTTTGTTTGTTTTTTTTCTGCAAACCAGACTATCTTAAAATCTGAAAAGTGTTTCCTCAGGGTCAGCACAATGAAGTTGTCTTCCAGAACTGGCTGAAGTTGTATCTCATGCTGGCAGCTAAACTTGGTACTGTAAAAGTCACCCAGGTGGTACTGGTTTTGAAGGGATCATGTAGAACAACTGAGGCTTGGATCATGAAGAGAGCCCAGGAGATGCTACTGGTGAAGGAACAGCCCAGTTGCAGCAGAAAACCCCAGTGCTCTGAAGATGCCAGTACCATGGGATGACCACCAAGAACAGCAGCAGTAGTAAAGAGGAGCCAGTCAGAACCTGGAAGACAAGCTGTGTGTGCTACAGAGGGCAGAGCCAGAGAAGTGACTCAAGCCCTCTGGGGGAGCCCAGAAGATCATGAATAAATTCCAGATAACTAGACATTGATAATGTTTTTCTGCTGTCCAAAGACACTGTGAAAAGCTTGATAGATGTTTGGTTTCATTTAGTCCCATGCATTAGCAAAAATCTTAATTGTTCCTCTTGTAATGGTTTTGTTGGTGTAGTGATAAATTGTGTTGTAGAGATAAAGCAATTTTTTATTGTCTTTTCATTGTCTAAACAGAAAGGGGGAAATGTTGCAGTTTATTTTTAGGTATGTTTAAAATGGTTGTTTTGTGCATTGTTGGGTAAAGTGCAGCATTGGCCTTAGCATTTTGTGTTGTCCACAGGTGTTGGCTTATGTAAAAGATGTTTGATTCCTAGTGATCTGCACATGCTATCAATAGAACATCTGAGGAACTTAGGTATTAATAAAAACCCCTGAGATGAGCTGCTCATCTCAAGGTTCCACTGTCCAGGATGGCGCTTGCCATGATAGATGGTTCCCTCTGCTAAAGTCTGGCAGAATTTGTACCTATGAAAATGCCTCGTGGGTGTACTGCAACAGATATGGTTTCAAATTCCACATTAAAACCAACATTCAAGAAATTTAAAATGTTTTCATTTACCTTACTAAACTGAACGCAGAAGTAAATATGATAATCCAGTTGTCTTCAAATAAGCTAGACATCAGACACTTACAAAACTAGAAAATAATGCTGCTTTTCTCGGTGTTTGTTTTTTTTTTAATACAGCTTTTTTCATATTAAATTTTGTTCCAATGTTTATTATTAATTGAAGTGAATTCATACATAATTCACAACTTTGGATTACTATTAAGGTAAATATTTACAGAGAACACAAACAAAAGTTATGGAGTATCCTCAATAATTTGTAAAAGTATAAAACGATTTAAGACTAAAAAGTTTGAGAAACACTGTTCTAAATTTCTTGCAGGCATTTCAATTTTCTATTCCTGTCCTGCTTAATGACTTCCCTAGTTAGGCATAAAGATGGAAAAAAAAAAAATGGATAACCATTTGAGCACGTATCTCTTGGTAACCAAAAATCAGAACATAGCAAGTGAGGATAATTTTTAATTGTTCTAATTACAAGTGATGTCATCCATGTACAATAGAAGATAATTGCAGAAGTGGGTGGTAGTGGTAGTGGTGGCAGTGATGGTGTACACCTTTGATCCCAGCACTAGGGAGGTAGAGACAGGCAGATCTCTGAGTTTGAAGCCAGCCTGGCTGTCTATATACTTACTCCTAGATTTCCATGTCCTTTGCAAAGGTGATAGTTAATCTTCATGGTCAACCTAACAGGATTTAGAATTATCATGGGAACACTCTTTAGGTGTGTCTAAGAGGGTGTGAAGGTATTTCCAAAAAGGTACAACTGAAAAGGGAAGACCCAGAGTTTGGGCTAGCATCTGGATTGAATACAATGGAGAAAGTGAGCTAAGCACTAGTACTAATTAGTGACTGTGGACACAATGTAGCCATCTCCCTCTTGCTGCTGCCATGATTTCCCTACCATAGTGGATTGTACCTTAAAACTGTGCAGCAGAATAAGCCCTTTATTCTGTGATTTGCTTTTGTCAAGCATTTTGTCAAAGCAATGAGAAAAGCAATACAGCATATAATTAAATATTCTTGTTCATTCAAGTCATGGCAATCAATTTATACTTTATACACTTATAGACAGGAAGAATCTTTATACTTAACTCCATTGGTGATGAATGCATGGAAAGGCACATTAGTAGCTTCTATCATAAAGACCAAAATGAACTGATCAAATTTTTTTTAGCAATTCCAAAAAGTAACAAATATAAATCTATTAAAACAAAGCACAGATCTTGTTTTTCTGTTCTCATTCTAGTTCCTCCTGGTTTCAACTTCCTAGCTGCAAATCTCACGCAATTACTCCTATTACAGAACAGAAGCCATGCCAGGTAATGATCACAGGACAAGAATTCAAAATTATTTATTGTAAACTTCAGGTAGCTGATTGAAAATATGAAGTCAAGATGTGACCATTTAATAATGGAGAATTTAAAGGCACCTATCTTCATGAGGATGAATGAAGCAATTGTTATGTTTCAGAAAAATGTTCTCTTAGTTTAAGAGAACAAAGATTCACAGAGGACACGGCAATTTATATGTAACTTTGCCATACTATTTCATCAGAAAATCAAAATATAATCTTTGATATTGGATACATGTCCCCTCCCTCAATAAAAGGTAGAAAACAGTAAAATGACTGGGTGTGGTAGCACATGAGGCAAGAAGATAGGTTCAGAAGTCCAAGGTCATTCTAGGCTACATAGCAAGTTCAAGGTCAACCTGGGCTGCCAGAGACACTAGAAAAACAAAACAAAACAAAACATAAAAATGGGGTAAGCACTATTTAACATGCTGTGAAATCCACAAACAAGTAGAGAACCATGCAAAGGAATTAAAAGAATAGAGGTAAAATTCAGATATATAAAAGGCAAAATTCAAAAAAAGTACAGAATTCTGTCAAAACACTCCTGTTAGGACTGACACACATGAACTCACAGAGACTGTGGCATCACGCACAGGGCCTGCAAAGATCCAAGCCAGAACAGGGTCCCAGCACAGAGATGGAGAAGTAGACAGCAGCTGCCGTCCCCTATCAAGAAGCTACCTCCAATTAACAACTGCTCACCAAGGAAAAATTAGTTTCTCCAACAGAGTCTCACTGGCCATACATACCACACTTAAGGGAAGGTCCTATGTCCAGAAGAGGTATATGGCCAACACAAAACAAACTCAAAGGTATTACTGCTTTGTTTGGGCTTCTTTTTAAACCATATTGATCTTTGCTTATAGATCATGGTCGTTTGGGCATTTTTTTAAACCATATTGGTCTTTGCTTATATATCATGGTTTCCAATTTTGAGTTTTTATGGATTTTATTTGTGCGTGATTGTGTGTATGCATTTCCCATGCTTGCTCTTAGTTTCTTTTTGTTAATTTGTTTTTGCATTTTGTCTTACCCTCATCCTTTTATTTGCCTGTTTTCTTAAGAGAAAAAAAAAAGCATGGAGTTGAAAGGGTGGGGAGGTAGGAAGATTCTGAGAGATGAGGGGAAACCATGATTAGAATATATTGTATAAAAATAACTTTTCAACAAAAATAAAACACTCCTGTTGTGACAACAACCACAAAAAAAAACTCTGTAAATTAATAAGTCTTTTTAAACCAACAAATCATAAGGATTTCCCTCCTGTGGTCTGAGAATGCAACCAGAAAAAAAACGTATCTATAAATGCACTACAACAACCCTATGACAAGCAATTCATATCACAACTCTACATGCCGAATATGTGAAGACTGGGTCAGCAAGGCCAATTAACAGACAAGTGCCAGCTGCCTTTGTCTTTTTCAGTTTCTGACACTTTTAGCCCTCTTATTGAATATACAGTAATAAAGTGCTACCACTTAGCAAGAAATCTCCTTTGTCTGCAAAGAAAGTGAATATTCATAAACTCTAACACTAGAGAGGCTCTCAAAGGATACCTAGTTTCCCCAGAAGGTTCTACCTGTCACATCCGCTCCACTCCTTAAAACCTGAAAACTCTCCGTAGCTCCTTCACTGGGAGCTTTTACATCTAAGTTCAAAGATGACAAGTCGAATACCTTCATATGCCAGCACATGACATGTGAATTTATTTAACAACCTACTACTTAGTGGGGACAAAACTGGGTTACTGGCGATTCTAGATTTTTTTTTTTTACCCAATAAGCATTTAAAAATACAACTCAGAAATTACGCTAATAATAACCTAAAATCTAGGGCAGTCAACGTGCATTGTAACTTCTCAGAAAGGAGTTCAAGGGTAGCCATCTGGTCACGTGGCCAAAAGTCCAGCAATCAAAAAATTTACAGACTGTTTAAAGCGGTGCGTGTACATTTCAAGACAGGAGGGTCTGTTCGACCTTGTACCATCTCCCAACAAACGGTTAGACCAGAGAGAGGGTGGGGACAGAGCGCTCATGAGGTGCAGGTTCCAACAACCTGGAGGTGAGGGGGAAGCCAAGAACTGTGATCCGGGCCCCAGGACTGGCGGGAATGGGGGATACCTCTCCACAGCACCCCCAGACTGTAGGCCCAGCCTGAGGCCTGCGATCGCTCTCCACCCCGACACCTCGGTCCCCGCGCCCCGAGCCAGCCAGCTGGACCCTCCCAGGTGCGGGGCGCATGCGCACGGCTCCCGCTCCGCGCGCCGCGGGCCACGGCCCAGCCCTCCGTCGGCTCCACGCCACAGGCTGCGCCAGGCCCCACGCCGCCTCACGCGGAGCCGGGCCTCGCTGCGCCTCCTTCGCGGGCGCCGCCCCCAAGCTCTGGACGCCGGTATCACCTGGGTCGACCTTCGGGCTCGCACCTCCGGACGTGGGGACCTGGAAGCCTCTCTACAAACCGCGGCGCCACCGGCGTCCTCAGAACTTGCTTCAGTTTAAGCTCAGCGCCTTCCTGGTTCCAGCGCCAGGCAGCGTCAGCCGAGCTGTCGAGTGTGTCGATGCAAGGCTGCTGGGCCGTGAGGAATGCCGAGAGAGTGGATTGTCATGCCGCCAATTTTTTAATGTTTGTTTTGCGTGTTTGCATAATTGCATTTTCTTGTTCCCAAAAAGCAATAAAGGTGGGACTAGGGGATGTTACTGCCTTAGCAATCGCCGTTATCGTCACAGATAATCAGTAAACATATACATCGTGGGAAGTTATGTTTCAGAAATCCGCGCGGCGCCAAATTGGTTAGTTCCTGTTGAGCGAGGTGGAAATTCGCCCAACAATAATAAATCATGGGAATGTGTCTGCATAGAGTCGTGTATGATTAAATTGTAATGATTTATTTGCAAAAATACATTAAAAATCGGTGTTTCTTCTGCCACGAAGGTGAAGGCATCCACGGATTGGACCCAAATTAGTTCCTCATATTAAAGTAACTGTTGGATAGAGGGAAGGAATCTGCCCGATATAAGAAGTTTCTTCTAGAAGAGAAATCAAATGTGTAGATTTATCAGAAGCTTCAAGGACCAAAATTAAGGAAATGCGGCATTATCGGTAGCTCATACCGTATTTTCCTTGTAAGAATTTTTTTTCATGATTTAGTATAAGGAAGCAAAACGAAGGAGATACATAAAATATTAGCCTGCATTCGGACCGACTATTAGCTAGATACCAAAGTACAGATTTCCACAGACATTTGAGATGCAAATCACCTCCACTTTAGATCTATTCCTAGGAAATAGCTGTACCTTAACTAGCCAGTTTTGAGGGACCATTTTAAAACGTAACTGCAACACTACAAGTTTGTTTTAAACAATTCAACAGCTGGAAAAACTCTTGGGGTCCTGATTTTTTTTTGGGGGGGGGAAGGAGGCAGTCAATGATGTTTCTTTTCAAAAGTGCTTTTGAAATGTTTATCTCCGGAAAACATTTGCTGTGTAGTGAAACAACATCATACTTCATAGCATTTATTAATATATGATTTCAGAACTTTGGACTTTTTAAAACCGAAACTTCCTAAAAGAGGAATGATTAGGGATGTGGAAAGGGAAGGGGCAGGAGGATATAAGAGGCTAATTGAAGAGGTATATTCATATATGGAAAATTCATAATGAAGCCTATCTATACAATTATACACTAATAAAAAAATTAAACTTCCATAGGGGCTCCATAGCCAGACACTGAAGATTGGATTTATCATTGCTTCATCTACCATCCATATAATTAAAAATGTGTCAAGAGGATGAAATAATGGGTCTGTTGGTTCAAATTACACAATGGTCATGTCTGAGCCTTCTCTGGTTACCTTTAAAATAGTCATCTTTTTCTCGAGCTCAGAAGATCACATATGAGTTTGGATTTAAGTCATGTGCTTAAAGGGATAAAGAAGTATCTGGACAGCCTCCTGGTCTCTTATCATGCTTTTAGCAGTGGTGATTTGGGAGGTGTTTGTAAATATGTATTTCATAATTCAGTTTGAGAGCTACTGGACATTATACCAACTTAGAGGATCCCATTACTGACCATGCTGCTAAGTAATCTTTTAAAACAATTTCACAAAAGACTAAAAGTTTCTCATTATTTTCCTCTCTTCTCAGAATTACAGTGTTACAGATAGTAGACCAACTCTCAATGTGACATTGTTTCTAAATTCTAAATTCATATAACTTAGAAAGTGTTAAGTTTTTGAGTCTTGTGAAATAATAAAGGCAAATATTTGTGTATTTCATTGATACCTAAATGCTATTGTTAATAGAGTAAAGGTAGGCTTTTGTCCTAAAAGCAGAGGGAACAAAATGTTTTCAGAAGAAAAGATAACGTCAGAGAAAAAGTAAAGCAACATTCCTAATAAGCTTTATTTTCATCTCCCTTAAATGTGCAGTGTAATCTGAGGAGTATTTAAGATGATATTAAGTTATATGTAGTCTTAAATTACACTTACTTGAGAAACCATTATATACCATATTAATATTGTGCTCTCTTTACAAATGTTTCAGGTTGTTTTGATGGAACTTCTCAAATTATTTGCTAAGTTTGTTTTGTTGTTCTAACCAATAAGTAAAAGATACATATTAATGGTCTATAATTGCTTTTGTTTTTTACTGACTACTGGATCCAAGGTAATGAAAACATTATCTTTTAATATCAGACAAACCTCATTAATATTCAGTATCCTGAAAATGCCCCCAAACCCGCACTTAAAGAGGTATATTTGTTTTACACATTTAAGTAAATAACTTTCCATATGTAAATATTCTTTTGTGTGCATAAACAAGTATTTGCATAGCTACAAATCTCACAGCAAGCCCTGGCTTACAGGACACAGACTTATTCCCACATATAACAAACAGTTTTCATAAGATGAGCCAAAAATACAATTTTAAAGTTGTAAATCAGAGAGAAAGAAAGCTTCCCCCCGCCCCCCCCCCCCCCCCGCTGAAGAGCCAAGTCTTTTTTCACAGTCCACGGTAAACAAAAGATAAACAACGTCGGTAATCCCCCCCCAACTCCAAAAGTGATTATCTTTTGTTTTTCGAAATTAGGAAAGCTAACTAAAATGCTCTCGAGGATGCTAAATAATTGAGGTCAGAGTGCTGGGAGCTGTAAGGAAAAGGGGTAAGAATCCTGAGACCTCGAGAGGAAACGAAAGGAAACTGCGCCTGATCAGGTTCTGAGAAAACACCTTAAAAACGGATCTGGCAGGGAACAGCTGCTCGGGAACCAAGTTAAATCGACCAACCCCTTCCCAGGAATCAGCTTTGACTCCAAGGAGTGAGTAGTAGGGTGAATTACGGGGACCGGCTCTCGGTGGGGCTGGCTGCGGGTCGGAAAGATCCTAAAAGGAGGTGAAGGTGTCCCAGTCGCCGCGGAGAAGCCCCACTCGCAGCGGGCACTGAAGCCAGGACGCCCGGCCGTGCAGCTGCAGCGGCCTCGAGGAAGGGGTGCGGGACCGGAGCGCTGGAGTGGCTGCTGGGCCTTAACCGTAGAGAACCAGACACTGGGCCAGAGACCGGGGGTCATCAGTGTAGGGTCCAGCAGTTAGGATGCCCACCCAGAACGAGGCTGTGGAGGCTTTCAGGTCGGGTACTCTGAGGATACCCACTGACTCTGATTGCAGTGCACTTGTCGGTTTCCTCTTGGCCCCGCCTCCGAGAAGTCTATCCTGCTCCCCAGTGTTTAACTAAGTCGTGACACCAACGCAAAATCCACGCTTAATTAAATTAATTAGGGATTCTTGTCAATCCTGGATTAATGGCCAAGAGCACCGGCGGCTGAAGCTATCAGAAAACCCGGCTGCCGAGGACCTGCCTCCCCTTCCCGCCTCCTCTGGTCCCCTGCGCGCCCTCCCACTCTAGCCGGGTGGACTCCTGCCTGGATCCTCCGTCCTCAATATTCACAGTCACATTCATATTCATATTCTCCCCCTTCTCTCTCTCCCTCTCTTTCCCTCTCTCCTCTCTCTCTCTCTCCTCTCTCCCACCCTCTCCCTCTCCCTCACTCCCTCTCCTCCCCACCCCAGATAGTGGCGCTCCTGCTACCCGCGAAGGGGTTCACTCGGAGTTGCGAGGGGAGGTAATTTACTCAGAACAAGGGGCCGCCTTTAGGAAGTATAAATAGAGAGACTTCAAGAGCTGCGTCGCTATCAGATCTGAACTCTCCGCAGGAAGAATTGTCAAAGATCTTAACATTGAACACGCGCGCTCCGGCAGGGAAGCATCAGTTCCCATTTCCCTCTGGCGGCCCCCGCCCCTCCCCTCCTCCCCCCTCTCCCTCCTCTCCCCCCTCTTTCCTCCTCCTCCTCCTCCTCCTCCTCCTCCTCCTCCTCTCACTTCTTTTTCTCCTTCTACTTCTCCTCTTCTTTCTTCTCTTTTTCTTCCTCCTCCTCCCCCCTCTCCTCCCCCCACCCCCTGCCCCATTGATGTGTTATTATTGGGGGGGCTGGAGCAGTAAAAAAAGAAGGAGGAAAAAAAGAGCGGGGCTCGGCAGGGAGAGCTTGAGCGCGAGGCTGCCCGGCAGCGGCCGCGATGGAAGAACTTACGGCGTTCGTCTCCAAGTCTTTTGACCAGAAAGTGAAGGAGAAGAAGGAGGCCATCACGTACCGGGAGGTGCTGGAGAGCGGGCCGCTGCGCGGGGCCAAGGAGCCCGGCTGCACCGAGCCGGGCCGCGACGACCGCAGCAGCCCGGCAGTCCGGGCGGCCGGCGGAGGCGGCGGCACGGGAGGAGGCGGAGGCGGAGGCGGAGGAGGCGGAGGAGGTGCTGGAGGAGGAGGAGCAGGCGGAGGAGCTGGAGGAGGGCGCTCTCCCGTCCGGGAGCTGGACATGGGCGCCGCGGAACGGAGCAGGGAGCCCGGCAGCCCGCGGCTGACGGAGGGTAACGGCCTGCCCCCGGCTGCGGTTCCCCTTCCCGCCTTCCCGCGTCGTCCGGGCGGGAGAGGACCGGGGCCCAACCCGGAGGAGGGAGGCGGCGGACAGGGCCCTGGACCCCAGTTTGGGGAGCCACGGGGATAGTGGAGGGGTGGGAGGCCAGCCTGCTCGGGCGTGGGTGGGGTCCCCGCGTGGGGGAAGGCGTGGGGTAGCGTGCATCCTTCCCAGTTGCTCCGGTTGCACCGAAATGCTTTTTTCGTGAGCGGGAGAGTCTGAGGATGGGGCCGCGCTGCGGGACGAGGAAGTTTGCGTGGCCCGCTGCAATTGGGGATGCGGCAGGGGCTCCCTTGGAGGCCAGTGGTAACGAGCGGGTAGTCCGGAGTTTGCCCGAACCCCATTCCCAGGCCTAAAGGAGGGGGCGGGGAGGAATGGAAGAGCGACTCTAGGTTACCCCTTCCTTACAGAACTCTGCAAAGATCCTAAATCTCTGGGTTTTGGGGACCAAACTTCCCATTCTCTTCGAGCTGTTAAGGTAGAAAGAAGCTAAGGAGTCTGAGGTCCAGGCCGAGCTGATTCTCTCTCTCGGTAGAGGCATTGAGGAGTCTATTGGGTGTGTGTGTATGAGTGCGATATATGCACAATTTCCTGGCTGTCTGGAATCATGCAGTACTTTAGGGGTGAGTGTGTGTGTGTGTGTGTGTTGGTGGGGGTGTCTTTGGAGCCAGCAGTGTTAGAAAACGGCTTTATCTAAACAGTGAGCGTCTATCAATTCAAAGTTAAAAATTAATTTGGCTCTCAGTACTGCAGTAACTGGTGTGCTGCCATATTTTTCCAATTAAGAAAATATGTGGCATGCGTAGAATCACAAATTTAAGCAAGCAATTAACTTGTTTATAACGCGGTCTGTTCCTGTTTAGGCCATTAAGTGGAAAGTTGGGGGCAAAATAGACATTATATTAAGTCTATTAATCAACTTGAGATTTGGACTTTTTTTTCCCTTTGAAGCCGCTAAACATTGAGGGGATCTACTCCGTGGTAGAACAAACAAAGCCTTCCTCTTTTTTTCCCCCACAATCTCAATATGTGTTCGTGTTTAAATTTTACTACATTAGTGAGCGTATTTTCCTATTAAATTGACCCCTAACGTTTGCTATGAGCTTATCTGCTCCCTTTCTGGAGGAAGGACAAATGTCCACAAAATGAACTCCCAGAAGCAGAAATACAGGCAACAAATAAGATTGCAGTATTGAAAGCCAGGCTGGGGCGAGGTGTGATTGTTCATCTTCTCCCAGATCCGGGACCATGTCCTCCTTAATTTAGAAAGTGACAGGATAACTGTCAAGGGGCCCAAGAAGGCTCACAGCCTAGGGACTTGTGTTAGGCTGAAGCCTAGGTGAGCCAGATCCTGGGATTGTTGACTAGGGGCATGTGTTCATTTCTTTGTAGCTTGGCTCTTTCCAGACATGATTTGTTTCCCCTTGTTGATCTAGATACTGGGTTGGGAGGAATCGCAAACAGCCTCCACTGTCTAAACTTAGCTCTGACACTGGACACCCATCTCCAAATCAGGCACAGAGCATGAAGGTTAGGTGGACTTTATATTGACATGGGCCCGACTTTGGCTCTTCTCATCCTTGCCCTTTGGCATACATGTATATCATCTCTCTGTGGCTCTGTTTGCCCACACTGGAAGAGCTGCTATCTTTTACTTGGAAGGAAAGGACAGCAAAGTAGCAACGGATGTGTGCAAAAATGCATATTTTATTAAACATCGGAGCTGCTGGATGCATGAAAAGGTTTTGAACAGCCAATAGAAACTGAGGAATGTTCTTCTTGAACCTGTTGATCTCAGTGGGTTTAAGCCTTTAGGGTTGAGCCTTCGTTTCCACCAGGGAGGGAGAAGGAGAGAACAGATGAAGCTATGGGTTTTGCTGACCACCAAAATCTGTTTTGCCGCCTCTACCCTTCTGGCCCAGCGTGGGCGGCCAGTCCTCCAGGCCGCCAACATGGCGTGGTTGCCTGTGCCAAGTCGACCTGAGTCTGGCAGGAAGCACAGGGACTGTCCAGCTGCCTGAGGAACCATCCGTAGGGGGCCGGTCCGAACCCTTGGGCGCCAGTGGACCTGGCTTTCTGAGCAGCTCAATGTCTGGTTTTCCCGCTGAGACTCTTCAGAGGGCCCAATTGTTCCTAAATTAGAGCAGCAAGTTTGCGGGAGGCAAAGGTCTAGAGACAGCAGAGGCTGGCGGGAGCGGGACAGCCCTCTGGGGATGGCTGGCTAGCGAGGCCGTCGCGTGGCCTTGCCGCGCCCTTTAGCTGGGAGCGCGCTATGCGAGAGGCTCCCCGCGGCGCTTTTGATTTCCGCGAGTGTGCGGGGCAGAGAGCGCCAGGGGGTCAGGGATGCATTTGGTGTTGGCTGAAGAAGGGAAGGGGACAGGGAGTGAGAGAGTGAGCTGAGACCCCAGTAAGTTGGGTGGCTGTTTGCCCACCTTGTCTCCTCCCCGCGGGGGGTGGTGGGGGTGGTGGGGGTTAGGAGTCTCTAGCCTTTTTTTGTGTGTGTATGCAAATCTGGTAATGGGCTTGCCTTGCTGTTTTTTTTTTCCTCCGTGTGTGTGTGTGTGTGTGTGTGTGTGTGTGCTGGTGCGTGCTCCGACACGCGTGTCGTCCTTCCGTGGTGCCCTCTCCAGTGTCCCCCGACTTGAAGGATCGCAAAGAGGATGCGAAAGGGATGGAGGACGAAGGCCAGACCAAAATCAAGCAGAGGCGAAGTCGGACCAATTTTACCCTGGAACAACTCAACGAGCTGGAGAGGCTGTTCGATGAGACCCACTATCCAGATGCTTTCATGCGCGAGGAACTGAGCCAGCGACTGGGGCTCTCTGAGGCCCGAGTACAGGTACCTCACTGCGAGGAGGTGGCGCCGGGAGCCAGAGCCCTGCATCTATGTTTGCAGGCAGCTTAAGGGACACGTGTAGGCTGTTGCTGCGGGTGTCTGGTGTGAGATGAGAAAGGCAAGGATGTCTTTGCTAGAGATCTTATTTCCTAAAATGGATTTTGATCCCTGATCCCGTAGCCCCCTTTACCCCTAAGCCAGCATATGTTCCCTGAAGAAGAAAGCTGCGCTGGGCTTGCTCCCAGAGTTTCTATTAACCACACCCCCTCGCCTCGTGCTGTCTTTAATGTGGTTTAATCCTAATGGGCCTACTTTTATAAGCCTTAAAAAAAAATCCCACAGAAAACGTTTTATCTCTGAAGCCTTAAAAGTTACAACGAGTATTTTGCTCTCTGGAGTTGGGTTTCCTTGAGGGTCTGTTCCTGAGTCTAGATTTGCCAAACGGATATACCAATTAGGTTTATAGATTACGGACTATAAAGAAAATTAGCATCTGTTAAGTGCAAAAATTTACAGTGCACTGTTAGCGGGTCGATCTCAAACCGGGTGAGAAACAGAGGACACGGGATGCATTTCTACCCTTTGTTCCTTCACTTAACCAAAGCAAAGCACCTTGATTCCATGAAAACCCTATTTTAAAACAATGCGCACATCTTATTATTGATGTTTGCAAGGCCTGACCTTCAGAAAGTGCCACATCACATGAAGTCAGAACTGCAGCTTTTTTCATTATTGGTTGTTGAGGGGAATGTAAAAGCAAAAAGTGGGATTGAGGAGAATCTAAGGGAGGAATTATAAACACACGTATATATCCTTCCAGCTTTATGGAGAACAAATTTAAACGTTTCAGATTGTATTTCCGCTCAAATAATAAAATTGGAGGAAAATGATGGTCATTATTTGTTTGAACACATGGAGCAGTTTTAGGCTAAGAACATCTGCAGCTGTTACAAAGTATCGCTGTAACAGATACTCCCGGGGTCTCTGGGCGGAGAGACCACCATCTGTAAGGAACTATGCACAATTCTTATGGGGTTTCCCCCAGCATCTTGTAATAGGATCAGGAAAAAAAACAGAGCAGTAACGTGGACAGAGAAAAAATAATAATAGGCCGCCTTGGTCATCACTGCGTCAATCCAAGGGCCTTCCTTTTTAAGCCTGTTCTGCTTTGCAGCCTGCGCTGAGCTCTCTAGAGACTCTGCAACCCCTTAAAACCGTGATAATTATTGCAGCCCTGAGTAATAGTATCTCCATTCCAACTCTTCTAGGGAAAAAAAAAAGAGTCAAGAAGCCTCAGGCCATGTGAGTCACACAAAGGATGCCACCCTGGCATGAAATCCACCCTTCTATTATACTCAATATCAGGAGAATTTTTGAAGATTTACATTAACTGTGGCACTTGATTTCAAAAACTTACTAGAAGAGGCTCTGAAGCAATATTTTCCTTTCATGGTGTTTTTTAAACATTAATTTGTGAATCAATCAATGTGCTGTATTATTGGATCTGGAGTATAAAAAGCAAGCCATGTTTGAATTAAAAAAAAAATCTGTAACACTGACTTGAAAACTTGGCAAGTTATTTAAGAAGATCATATCAAATATTCAGGGATTACATGATTCATACCTTAGCTCTTTTAGTGGCACATCTTTCTTTCTTTTTTTTTTTTTTAATGAACTTTATTGCCGCTTTTTTTCCCCCTCATACTTTCATTTAAGTTACAGGAGCTATTTTCTGGAATCTTTCCTACTGTCCTAACTGCAGGCAGTGGCTTTTTCTATAGAAGCAAATTAGATTATCATGATAATGGCACAATTATTCTGCCACTGTGTTACACTCTGCTGCACAGAGCAACAGAGAAATCCTAAACTTCTTTGTAGTAAGGCTTTTATGACACTAATTACTTCCCCCCCACATTTCCCTCCTCCCACCAAAATAAGAGTCATTATTTGCTTTACTGTTTGGTTTTTCTTCAAGATGAAGCTAATTAATATTACAGGCTATTACTGAGCCCATTCTTCTTGGGTCTTAACTGGGTAAACATTTAAACCCATTATCACGTTGGTGTCAGGTACCAAGGAGTGTTTTAGGCCCCTGGGACTCTAATGTGGAAAGATGAAACCAGGACTAATAGTAATTTATCAAGGAACAATTTATCTTAGAAAAAGTCTAAGAAATCTATTTCCTATTTGGTTTACATTTCTCATTTTGGAAATTGAGGCTGTTTTGTGCAATTTAACACTTGCTTTTTATATCCCAAGTCTTGCCTAAACACTACTTTTTGTTCATTGTGCTACTGTCATTTAAGATGTTTGGCCTCATCATGTTTTACATGTCTTGTTTTGTTTTGTTTTTCTCTCTCAACTTGTAGGTTTGGTTTCAAAATCGAAGAGCTAAGTGTAGAAAACAGGAGAACCAACTTCATAAAGGTATATGTCATAATGCATTTTATTTTTATTATTAAGTAATAATACTTACTTAAGGGGGTGGAGAAATTATTGGCATAACAAAGGCAAAAAACATCTTAAGGATGGTGGTGGGACCTGATTCAAGAAAATTTAATGAAAGTCCTACTACTTAGAAGCAAACTACAACTTATTTTAATTATTTTTAAATAAAAATATTTTAATTATAGCAGAAATTTGAAAAATGACAGTCCAGTTCTAATGGGCTTAGTTCTATTTTGCTACCACTTGGCACCTTAGAAATTATGCTAGAAATGTTTACTTCAAATCTTGTATTTCATTCCCCCCTCCTTTTTTTTTTTTTATAGGTGTCCTTATAGGGGCTGCTAGCCAGTTTGAAGCTTGTAGAGTTGCACCCTATGTCAACGTAGGTGCTTTAAGGATGCCATTTCAGCAGGCAAGTACAACCTAGCTTCAAGCTGTTTTTAGATGTAAAGGGGCCCAGATGTTTGTTTGGACTGTTGAAGAGAGTCTCTGAGTCCTGAGTCCCCTGTCTCTGAGTCCTAGTGTCCATTCATCTGAAAGTTAAAGAACCGATTTCAAGTCTATATAGTGGATCCTCTCTCTTTTAAAATCCTTTACGGTGTCCTGACCTTAAATACTTGATTCTCTCTGTTTTCATAGGAACCCCCCCCCCCTGCACACAAAAGCCCAAAGACAGTAACCTGTCCTTTAAAAAAATTGCCCTTAAGATTGCACTTGGGGAGATGAAGGAACAGCCTTTGATTAGGATTTTGTCAAATCAAATACATAGGCTGGTCTAAAGGTGATTTTTAAGGCAATTCTGTAAATATTCTTTCTAGGTATTTTATACCCCTTAGTCACATGAAATGTATCTGGCAGATGAAAAATAAATTCAACCATTCTCAACTCAGACTTATTTTCAAAAAGCCATCCTTAAAGAAAAGGTTTCATCTCTGTTAGAGAGAGAAGGCTTGGTCTTCCCAGGGCTGGCTGCCCTACCTCAGCAACCCTTTCTGAGCCATAGAAAAACCTTTAGAACAACTTTTTTTAAAGGAGAGCCTGCAGCAATGATTTAATCCTGGGAAATCCCAGCGTTCTGAACTCCCTGCTCTCTAAGCCGCAGGGAAAAATCCTTTCCTTACCACTGTCTGACCTTACCCAGCTTCAGCAGGCATCCCTGCCCACCAAGGCTGTATTGTCATGGAGCTCTAAATCACCAACACCTGGGACTAGGAAGACTCTTGCTCATCTATTGAGAATTAGAGTTAGAGAGAACTGAGTCCACCCTCACTACAATCCCGATGGGAAGGCGTTTGAATTGAGGATAGTTGGAAAAAGAGAGAGGGGCAGAATTTACTGGGAAACTGGCCCTATTAAGAAGGCAAAGATCTTCAAGCTAGCAAAATCAGCCCCAACTTGAAGATTGTTAGAAACTTAAACTAAGTCCCAAACTAGACCTGCTCACTCAGGGTCTGCATTTAAACACGATCTTCGGGTAATTTTTACGGCAGGAAAAGTTAAGACCTGCAGATGCAATAGCTTCCCTAAGTGACGACAAAAAGTTATTTATTTTGTTTTAGTAGTAGTGTGTCCAGGGGTATGAGGTGGGGACAGGAGAGGAGGGTAATAGTCCTTAACCCCAGCCTTTTCAAGACATTATTGCTATGTTGAGGTGGGTGATGTTTGGGAAGTATCAAGGTCACCCACTCATCCATCCAGCTCCCGAGGGGGCCACCATATTATTACAGACAGAGACAAGGAACTCAAGGAGACAGACTCATAATGACCTGGGGGTAGGGATGGGGCTACAGAGTACTAATGTGGTGCCCCAGATTTAGCAAAAAACCTGTAACGTCCTTCTCCAAACAGAAGCTTAACAAAATATTGCTTCCCTGTCGCGCACCCCAATTCTCCCCACAGCCCAGTTGGACGCCGTTAATGTTCTGTTTCTATTCTGTTGTCACCCTAGGATAGTCATTGCAACGTGACGCCCTTGTCCTTTCAGGTTCAGGCGCAGCTGCAGCTGGACAGCGCCGTGGCGCACGCGCACCACCACCTGCACCCGCACCTGGCCGCGCACGCGCCTTACATGATGTTCCCGGCACCGCCCTTCGGACTGCCGCTGGCTACGCTGGCCGCGGACTCGGCCTCCGCCGCCTCGGTGGTGGCAGCCGCCGCCGCCGCCAAGACCACCAGCAAGAACTCCAGCATCGCGGATCTCAGACTGAAAGCTAAAAAGCACGCGGCCGCCCTGGGTCTGTGACGCCGGCGCCAGCGCCACCGTCGGCGGAGCCTCCCGAACAGCGCGACCCCGCACGCCCTCCGCGACCCGCCGCTCCTCCCGCACCCGCTCTGGACCTAGGCCTGCGCCTCCCCCGCCGCCTGCCGCCTGTTCCCTTCTGCACCCTGGATCCCCGGGCCAGACTCTGCGCGGGACCCGGGATCCCGCGAGGGCCACCAAGCCCAGGGGCTCCTGCGCATCCGCCCTTGGGACTGACTGCAACCGAGCTTTGTAGGAGCGGGTTTGGGAAGTCTGGACAGAGACCGGACAAAGGAGTGCGGGAGCAGCGAGAAGCGGAGAGCGGCGAGGCCTCGGCCACGGACTCGAACGTAGAAATAAAATCTTGCTGACAGCAAATGAGCTAAAACAGAATAGAGAACAAACTAGAAAGAGTCGGAGAAAGGGAGCTTCTTTCTCATTACTATTTGGCTGGAATTAGAGAACGACGAAGCAAAACAATTCTAAACATTATTTTGTACATAAAAATACGGAAAAATAACCTGGATGAATCTTGAGAGAAAGGGGGGAGGGATTTGCCAACTAAAATGTATGTGTTTTTTTTTTTTTTTAATGGGCCAAGAAAGCAAACAGAAGGAAGAGATATACTTATTTAAAGAATTAAGATGAAAAAAGAAATGCGCAGCTGGGAAGTTCACAGGTTTTGAAGCTGACCTTTTTCTGCGAAGTTCACTTTAATACGAGACATTTGATAAGAGAGGCGGGCCTCCTTTTACGTTGAATCAGATACTTTGAGTTTTAAAACACCATGTATGGGAGAGCAAGAAGAGGGAAGACTGAAAACGAGGAGGGAAAAAACGGACGTTAATACAAAAAAAAAAAAAAAAAAAAAAAAAAAAAAAAAAGATCCCACAGACAATGATTCCACTGAGAACTGTCCAGGCTGCTGACAGTAAACTCTGGTTTGCATGTGACTTGTATTCCATTGATGGTGTCCCCTCCCCTCCCCACACTCGTGCACTCACTACACCTTCATCCTCAGTATGAAAAGCATCTGGAAATGGATGTAAATCCAGATATAATTTGTCCGGCCTTTGATCCCAAGGGGCAAAGGGAAAAAGTCGGAAGCGAATAAAATATACTCTGAGTCTTCCAAGAAGATAGAGGCGGTTAGAAAATATGGGAAAAGAAAAAAGAAGATCAAACGAAGTCATGAAGGTACACAGCCCTGCATCCTGATAGGCGCTTTATCCGTTCATCGTAGTAGGCGCTTTATCTGTACATTCCCTTTTCGTGAATTCCCTCTTGCTGGTTTCTTGAAGTCCTACTGAGGACAATGCTTTATTTCCCCACTCTCTATCCCATTAAATTCACCTTAAACAACACCTAGCTAGGTACAGACACTAGGTTTGTGTAAAATATGTTGATAAACACGAACAAAGTTTATTTTGGCTATAATGTGTGAACTAATGGTTGACTTTCAACATTTGCATTTTATCTCACAAAGGTGTATCTATTCAAGTAATCTTCTTGTTTGTTTCAGTTTATGTAGCTATTTAAACAGGGGTACCTGGGCTAAGCAACCTGTAGTCCCAGGTCTCTAGCAAACCTTTTTTTTCCCCCTCATAATTTACATGAAAGAGGAAAGCTCTCCTCACTGAACTCCAGTGTGCGTTTGAGCTTTGTAACTATTTGTTCTCCATGAAAACAAAATTATTTATATTTGCCATATTTTTTCTAGTGTATTAAGTTATTTTAAACAAAAGAAGATGCTGTTATGACGTGTTGTCAGTACAAAATGTTTCGGCTCCACTTCTGTTAAACATTTTAAATAAGTGCCAAGTTATTAACCGAAGACACTTTGCGATCAATTGAATGAAAATAGTATTGTTTCATTTGATGGGGTTCGCGTCATCTTTGTTCTTGTTACTATTAAAATATCCGGGATAGTCTTTTCTTCTTCCTTTTTGATGATATATTCATATCAATATTCTCCCCCCCTCTCTCTTTCTTTCTTCCCCCTCTCTCCGTCAATGTGAAAAAGCTTATTGCCTCTGCTCATACGTGAGGCAGTCAGGGACCTGAAAGTGTGGCCTGTCTGTGGATCCCTAGCACTGAGTGCATCTCCCTCCACTTCACGTTAAACATCTACTGCGGAGCCCAGATTATGCTAAACCAACAAAAAAGAACAGATTAGGAAAATAACAAAAAGTAGAGTCCCCTGGCCAAGACGTTTCTCTTTCACCTTTAAAGTTTGTTTGGGTCATTTTGGGAGAAAGAAAAGAGGGGTCATACAACTGCTCCTGGACTTTTTATATGTGGCACTATCAACGATCGCCCGCGGGCCGCATAACTTCCTAGAGCTGCTGGTTTGGAAGTAGATGGATCAAGTCAGAGATGTACGGCGAACAAAGTCCCCCCACCCCACCCCACCCCCAGTCCTGTTACCCTTTGACCAGGGCAGCTTGTTCAGGGGTTCAGTTTAGAGTAGCCAGGGCAATGCTTAGGAAAAGCTGGGTTATGGAATCATCCGTGGCCCTCTTCCAAACCCTCGGTGAGCTTGAAGATAGGCTCCTGCCCTGCCAATTTGTGTGTAGGTGTGTGGGTGTGTGGGTCTGTGCGCGCAGGATGAAGACCAGGAGATCCAGTCCCTGAGTCCGAAATGTTCTTTCTACCACCCGCCTGGTCCCGGGGAGAGGAGCCCTCTGCGGAGGAGGTCGCAGATGTCCTAGCGTCCCCTGGCGTCAGGAGTTGGCAGAGACCCCCTACAGAGTCCACATCACGCTCTCCTTCCCTCGGGGACTCAGCCGGCCTTTGAAGCTGATCCTCAGACTAGTTGTGGGGCCAGAGGTTGGTCTGTCCCTTAGCTACCAGTAGCTGCGGAGCTGGCGCCGACCTCATCCGGTGCTCAGCCCTTCAGCGTGGTGAAGGTCGCGGATGGCCAAAGCGTCACCCTCCTCTCTTGGTGGCCCCGGAGGTTCAGGGGCGCTCGCCCGGCCTGGCTCCGAACCCTCAGACTCTAAGTGATAATCCTAACCTCGGGTCAAGGTGAGTTCCACCACCTTCAACCCCTGCAAGGGAACACGGAGGTTACCAGAGACGAATGTGGGTCATGGGAGTGGCGTGGCCTCCAAGGCCCAGTGTGGTCCTTCAGGGCACCCTATGCTAAGACCTGGGTCAAGGGCGGTGGCACGTCCCTGCCATATAGGCGCTGGGTACTACCCGTGCCCACATTACCCACCTACCACGAGTGCTGAGGTCCAGGGAGGAAGAGACAGCTAGGTATGATGAGAAAGGACAAGGTTCCTGGTCAGTTCAGAGATACCAAGTCACAGCTTCCTCTCCCTTGAGGATCAGGAGGGCATAAGCTGATCACCCTAGCCACCTGTGGTCCGAACCTTCGATCCAGGCTCCTACACAGGTTCTCTGGGTGGCTTTTTCTTATCTCTGAAGCCCAAACTGTTAGGCAGACAACTGGGTGAGCCAAGTCCAAAACCCCGAGTTCTCGGACCCCGTACCCCAGAAGGGGCTTTGAGAATGTCTTCTCTTTAAACATGGACTGATGTTAAAGTTACTTTGGTCCAAATGCAATAATTGTAACCTATTATCAGTAAAGCACCCCCCCAACCCTAATCTTTCTTGGAATGCAAACCTTTCCACCGTTAGAAAATCTATGTTGGGTGTGTGTGCTGGGGTGGGGGTGGGGATGGGGCTGAGTCAAAGGGGCTTACTCAAGACTGGATTACTGTGGTGGATTCTGTGGTCCAGGAGTCCCAGTAAAACAAAATGCTCAGAGTTGAACTGATACACATCTATTTTGACCCACCTCCCCCACAGAATTGTAACTTTTTAGATCCTCAGCTGGTAATACTTTAGTATAATGTAATGCTCAAATTTCGGAACTATTTTGATTTCTGAAAAATGCCTTTTTGGCTTCAACAACATGGAATCCTGTTTTTTTCTTCACAAATCAGTTTACATCATAAATTGCAAACATTTGCAATAAGATCTCAAGATTGTTTATTTTACATAACCTCAAGCACTTGACTATGCTAAACACCAGTACAAAAAGTCTGTGAAATCAGTTTAACATGTGTCAGGGAATTAAAGGATCACTCCTTTTCATCACATAAACAAAGCATTTAAGACTGTTTTGATTGTCAGTCTCCCAATTTTTAAAGTCCTTAAATTGGCTATTAATTTTAGAGTCATTCTGTGCAAAACTAATTACTAAAGTCATATCCTGGTTTAATTAAATGTTTCTGGGCAAAAGAAAATGATGGAAGTGGATGATTGTTTTAAACATTATATTATTTAAGTTCAAAAATAAAGGCCTGCAAATTCCAGCGGGGGGGGGGGGGGAGAGAAAGGCCTGAAATGTTTTCTTAATGTGCCATTGGAACAGTTAGTCAAAATGCATTAAAGCAACATCTCAAACCCAGAAATAATAAATATGTCATTCTAATGAGAGTGTTAACTTATGGGTAATTTATTCAAGGTAGTTTTTACATTTCACATGGAATGTCTTATTATGACCTGCCTGACTACTGTGATGCTTGTTTTTCAAAATCTAATTTATATAGGCTTGGAATATACATAATTCATAACTCCTGTTGATATATGTATACACACTCTGAATTTTAAGTCTTTACAATATGTTTGGATGTTTGCTAGCATGTTTTTAAGACAATTGAAATAAAAGCATACAAACATAAAAATGTGTTAAACATTATATTGAAAGCAAGTGCTTGCCCTGTGCCTGAAGAAAAAGTAGTCAAAAATGAAAGGGAAAAAAAGGATTAGATAATTTTCAAGCTCAGGTATACAGGTATACAGTGAACACTGGAATATATGATGAGATATTCATATGCAAGAAATATGCAAATCCTTAAGGCTTACAGATGTGAGCATATAGCACTTCTGATGCCCAGGCAATCTATTCATGTCCCTAATTCATGAAACAAAATGAAAAAAAAAAGTCAAGTCTTTGAGCATTTTATTTGGGGTATTTTATGTGTCAGTCAAGGTAACCACCGCATATGCCTTCAGTACATGAAAATTTAGTATAGTACTTACATGGAGTTCTATTGACATGAGGAAAGGATTTAAAATAAAATCAAATAAATCACAGAGAGAAGAGCAAGCATGATTTCCTCTTCTTTCCTTTCCTTTTCTGTTTGCATACACTGCTCTCATGCAAGAATCTTCCTTCGCTCTTACTTAAGCAGAATAGTTTGTGGTTAAGGATATACACCCGGGAACTTCACTTCCAGGATTCAAGCCTGCTATTGACCAATCCTGTGACTTGGGGTGAGTTTCTCTTTCTGTTCCTTAGTTTCCTTCACAGTAATGGGAATATAGACAACATCTCTCTCATGGAGTAGTCAGGAGGATTAAACAGGTTAATGTTTATAAAGTCTTTAGAACAGAGCCTTATAATCTGTATACTCAGTTCTTAAGAATAATTGTTTTTATAAAGAGGTAAAAAAAACATTGAACTGTGTGCTGAAAACCTTAGAAAAAATAAAATAGTACAAGACAAGCTGGGAAGAGTTTACTTCTATGGCCAGAGGAAGATTTTTATGTACTAGTTTGTGATTTTAGCTAATTGCTTAGCTTCCATGAACCTTGTCTGGAACATGTGGCATCATGTCACAATTGTAGGTAGGTAAGTCTCCTGACTTACATACCAAAGCAATTTATAAAGTGTGTGTCATTATACATATGACAGATAATATTATCTTTCTGCCATGCTCAAATAATAAAATATCCTATCAGGTGTGGCACTTGCCCTCAAGGGGTTTACTTTCTGGAAACGCAGCTCATTGATACATAAGGTACTACCAGGAAGTATGTGCTAAATGCACTTGCTTTCAGGTATTCAGATGTGTCCGAACATCTGAATGGCCACACAGCACATATGGGGCTTGTTGCCCCATTTCTGCAAACTGAGCCTTCCTTAGGAATGAGTAGCCTTATAAAGGAATGGTGGAGGGACACCCAGAGGTTAAGAAGCACACTTTGTTAGAAGTAAATGTATACCATATGTTGCTGTGGTTTGTGTTCCATGGGACCATCTGCGTTTTCCTTGGCTGCCCAGATTTGTAGAGAATTAGCAGTTAAATGCCCAAAAGATGTAAAGGCTGCTGAATAAGTATCTTTAAAAGAAGTTTGAAAACATATACTACTAAGCAAGGAACATTTACTTACTACTGTAAAGATTTGTAAAATGAACAATTGAGTTCTTAATATAGACTAAATTAAGAAGGACCTATTTTTTTAATGCCAACATCTGGTTATATTATTAACATCACCATTTGTTTTATAAAATTCCATGGAGTTCTCAAAGCACTTTTTAATACATCTTTATTTGGGTGTCAGTATGTTGTCGTGGTATATGGTTAATCTTTAGAGGCAAGTATTTCTGAGTTTAAATCTCACCCATAACTTTTAAATGTGAAGTTTTAAGTAATTTTTCCTCCTAGAACCTATGTCCTGTTGGTATTCTATAACACAAATCATTCAGATTGTTGTGAGGGCCCAATTAATTGAGACCTATTACATGCTAGGTACACAATGTGTTTTGACAATTTCTCATCTCTACTTATGTTATTTACTTTTCTGTATTGTTACATAAAATGATTTTTAATTAACCTGTCTGTAATTAAAAGTATATTGAGAAATTTTGGAAGGGTATGGTATTCATATTTATTCCAACCCCTTACTATGAATATTGATTATGTGTATTATGTTGTATGCTCTGGAGTTTGGAATAAAGCTTACTTAAAATCTTGTCAAACTTTTTTTTTGAAATTTGTGAGTGATGATGATTTTAGATTTCCTCCCTTTGTATTGAATGAAGTGGGTTCTTTCATTGTATCTAATAATTCAAGGATTTTCTTTATGTGGAGTTTCTCCAGAGCCTCTGACCTTCAGTCTTCTATGTTCTGGAATGCCAGCACACAAATCAAGCCTTGGCATTAACTCTGTAGTCACTTTGATATTAGATTGATTGTCCTTCTGCTGCATATTTATTGAATACATTTTGTATGCTTCGGTGGAAAGGAAGAAGAAAATAAACTGCCCTTAAAAATGATTTCTAAAAGGTCTATCAATCTACCCAATTTTTCAGTTCTTGTGCAGCATTGTTTTGCATTATGTTTACTGGCATTACTGGTTTAAAATATAATTATGTGTCTCATGTACAATATATTTACTGAAATTCTCACTTGTCAGCAGTTGTGTTTCTCTTAAGGCTTATGTTTGTGTATTATAACTTGATCTTACCCAGTAGTCACTTTTCAGACAGAAGAAGTTAGGTGGAAAGCATTGTAAAGACAGAGCAGGTCCTCTGATGGCTGTAAGGAATGGTGATATGACAATGACTCTCCAAGGCACCCACTTCCCAGTTCCTGTCATCTGTAACTATGTTGGACTACGTGGCAATGGGAAAGTTAAGGTTAAAGTGGAAGGAAATTTGTGAATAAATTGACCTTAAAATAGGTACAGCCCTCTGGATTGTTTGGGCACTGCAATTACAAGGGCCCTTAAAAGTAGAAGGAAGAAGGCCAGAGAGAAGAGCTGCAGGAGTTGTGACTAAGGGAGAATGCTAGAGCTAGAGAAACTAGACTTTGCTGCATTTGCAGTTGGAGGAGGCAGGTAGTCTCTCGAAGACGGAAAATGTAAGACAAGACATTTCTTCAGAGATCTAGAATGCAGCCCCACCTTACTCCTGATTTTAGTACAATGAAATCTGTGCCAGGCTTCTAAACCTCAGAATTGTAATATAATTATTTTGAATCTGTTGTTGTAGTTTTTGTTGTTAGTTTGTTTTGCTTTGATACAAGGTATCAAAATACAATGTAGCTTTGGCTAGCCTGGAACTTCCTATGTGGACTAGGCTGGCTTCAGTCTCACAAAGATCTGCTTGCCTCTGCCTCCTGAGTGCTGGGATTAAAGGTTTGTGCTACCATGACCAACCCAAGGTGGGCTGTTTTAAGATGCAAAATCTACAACAATGTATTATAACAGCAATAAAAAATCAATATAGGGCTAGGCATGGTGGCTCACACCTATCATTCCACCACTATGAGGGTGGGGCAGGAGGATTACTGTGAGTTCCAGGCCATCCTTGGCTACATACCAAGTTCCAGACCAGCCTAGGTTCCAGTGTGAGACTCTGTCTTAAAAACAGACCATTCTTCTTTAAGAGAAATATAGGGAGGTTTTGAGTTATATATGAATATCAATATATATATATATATATATATATATATATATATATATTTCTTATGTTTTTTAATGTGTGAGATATGTTTCTATGTCTGTTTGATAGAAAAAGTCCTCCAAAAATTGGGTCTGGGATGCTTTGTTACACCCTAAAGTATCCTCCTATGAGCCATGCAGACTTCAAAGTACCATATAGTGGAAAATGCTACAAATCTCTCATTACTGTAAAATGAAGTCAGTAGTGAAATTTTCCAAAGTAATGTTCATTCCTTTATAAAAACCGAGTCTGACATGAAAACCTTTATCTAGGTTTGTTCTTATTTTGCTTCTCATTTGCTTATTTGCTAGTAGCATTAATGTAAGGAAGGAATGTTAGCTTCAAGCTCTGAAGTTCTTTGCTAATCCACTAAAAGGGAACAGCCTGAGCAACTGAGCTTGTCTGTCAAGCTGGTCAAGGTGGAGAGTAATGTGGTCTGGGGTTCCCAGAGCCCATCGGACCTTTGACCTTTTCTGTTGAGACTATTGATCTGGGTTAATAGTCAGCACCAGTTGTGCTGTCGGTGAGTTGTGTGCCTGCATGTGATTCCTCATTGAGTACAAATGAGGCTCTGACCAACTCAGAGGGTAACTGGTCCTTTTTGTAGTTTTCCTTGATCAGGGTGAAAAATTAGAATAAACAGGTCCTGACAGGCAGAGTGAACATTCATTTCCAGAATGCTTGCGGTTGACTCACTGACAAAGCACTGGAATTGGGCCCAGGACTGATTCTATCCTTTATACCATGAACTCTGTTTACCAGGGCTACTACGGTCTCTAGTCCAGTGGGTGTGGCAGGATAATGTATAAAACTCGGGGGCCAGTGAAGCTGAAGTAGTGAGCTGGGCTGATTTGCATCCCATTCCACAGCCTCTTGCCACCACCCTCTTCTTCTCATCCCACCAAATTGGGTGCCCAGTGAGAAAAACAGTAGTTCAGTGGGCATAAGGGGCTATGCTTTTTAACAACTTGAAATGAGAACAAACAAGGGGAGAAAAACCAACAAAACAGCACTAATTCTCATGTGATTCTGCCTTGCCAGCTCTTCAGTGCTTAGGAGAGCAGCGAAGTGCTTTTCCTTTCTAACCACTTTATAAATAGTTCTCATGCTTTCATCTAGAGGAACTTCCCACTTCGCCCATTCAGTCCCCTGTCCTTCTTTCTTCTAAGTTACTCATTCTAGGAGTCTGGCTGCAAGTAACTCCTTTATTCACTACACAGGTACCAGTGCCTTGTAGCCTTTTCTCCTTTCTGCTTCAATCTGCCAGACTCTCCTGTTCATGGGGTAGGAGCCAGGGCAAGTTGCAAATGCAGAAAGAATAAAGAAAAGGAGGCAATCAAGTAGGCTAAATATTGGAGACTCTTATCCATCCAGTTGTATGGCATCCAAATATCCCATGCCACAGGCGAAATTTTAATAAAGAATGGTCCTTGGAATGATCTCGGGGGCATTTTCTGGCTTCACAGAAGACGCTAGTGTCTCAGGGCTCCTGTATAACTTTCTGTGTGTGTGTGTGTGTGTGTGTATCTATATATATCCATATATATATATATATAAAACATATACACACATATGTATGTAGATATACATACATATGCACATATATGCATGCATATACATATACATATATATTTCACCAAACTTCCTTTTAAATCTAAGACGAGGGGCTGGGGATGGAACTCCATGGCATAATGCATGCTTGGCACATTCAAAACCTTTGGTTCAAAGTTCACCAAAGATTATTAAAAAGCTAAAAGAAACAATAAAAATATATACCTAAATCCAAGGAGAGACACATAATTATATGAATGAAATTCAAAGTACTTGGTAAACATCCGAGCATGTACTGTAGGTCAGGCTCTAGTAGCTAATCATGACAGTAAAGAGAAGATGGAACATCTTGAATGTCTGTAGAGCTGGGGAAAATGGTATGACTGGCTTGGGAGGTGAGCAGTAACCAGTGTTGGAGTCTCCTTCTCGAAGCAAACATTCCGGAAATGGGACTAAGAGCTAATTTCCAGTAGTACTTAGTTCTTATCTCCTATATTATAGCTGAGCATTTATTTATTTTAAATTATTTATTTATTTTTATTTTATGCACATTGGTGTTTTTGCCCGCATGTGTGTCTCTGTGAGGGTGTTGGATCCACTGGAACTGGAGTTATAGACAGCTGTGAGCTGCCATGTGGGTGCTGGAAATTGAACCTGGATCTTCTGTAAGAGCAGTCAATGTCTTAACCACTGAGCCATTTCTCCAGCTTAGCTGAGTATTTTTAATCATGTAGACTTTATAATAATGTAGTATGAATAAGGAAAATATTTGTCTTCTTTAGTCTATTGAATTTTTCTTTTTCAAAACAGGGTCTAATTATGTAGCTCTGGCTATCCTGTATGTAGACCAGGCTGGCCTTGAGATCTACCTGCCTTTGCCTCCTAATATTGGGATTAAAGGCATGCACCACTATACCAGCTAAATTATTTATTTATTTTTATTTATTGTGTATGAATGTTTTGCTTGAGTGTATGAATATATACTACATGCATGTTTGTGGAGATCAAATGAGGACTTTGGATCTCCTGAAACTGAAGTTACAGTCATGAGCTCCATGTGAATGCTGAGAAGTGAACCCAGATCATCTGCAAGAGGAGTCAGTGTTCTAGCCACCAAACATCTCTTCAGCCCTACTTCCCTTCTTTTTCTTTCAGAGCTCACTAAATATTTTACTGATAGCCTTTGAATCATATTGAAATCTAAACTTTTTCTGTGCCTGTTTATCTCTGACTTTCATGTGCAGTTACAAATATCATTCTTTCACCACCTAGATTTACTTTTAAAAAATTTTGGTTTTTCAAGACAGGGTTTCTCTGTTGTAACTCTGGCTGGCCTGGAACTCACTGTGTAGACCAGGCTGGCATCTGCCTTCCAAGTGCTGGGATTAAAGGCGTGTGCCACCAATGCCTAGCTTAGGTGCCCACTTGAATTGTTTCAGATTTATTTAGAAGGTACTCAATGCTATGAGGTGTGGTGAAATTCAAAAAGTGAACAGAGAAAGAGAAGATGAAGAATGAGTGGAGCCCTAGAGGGCTGCATCAAAAAGTTGAGGAGAAAAGTAGACATTAGCTAAAGAAGATTGGATTAGTCATGGAAAAACCAGGAGAACACAGTTTACTAGAAGTCAATTGAAAAAACAGTGAATCAAAGGAGAGGCAGTAAGGACTGAAAACTGGCCACAGAGACCTTGTCACTGTAAAGGCCATTAGTGAAGTGGTGGAGACTGAAGCCTGAGCAGAGGGCACTGTAGCAGCCCTGTAATTACTTTCCCATGATTCCAGCTTCTCCTACAAACCTGTTATTTCTCTCATAAACCCTAGTTATATTCCTACAACCACAGATATGCGCACTGTAAAACACTCTCTCTTTTCAGAATCTCCAAAGTGTGTAGAGAATTACAATCAAACTCTTTGGGATGATGTTTACGTTTCCTTTGCACTAGTTTTTCCTGTTTCATTAGCTAAGGCTGCCCACCACCTCTTTCCTCTTTTTAGGAGCTACTGTCAGATCCCAAATACTAGACAGTTGTAAAACTTCTGTTTTTTTTTTCTTTCTAGAACGTCCGTCTTTCTGTCTCTCTAGTGCCTTTGCATGTTTCAGCTCAAATTTCAGTACTTAATTTTCTTCCTACTCATTCTCAAGCTGAGCTACCCAGATCCCCTGTGTGCTGTTGAGATATTCTTCATATACATCTACCAGCGTTTATACTATAGTATAACTATTTAATGCTTGTCTACTTCAAACAGAGTATGAATGCCTTGAAATCAAAGATAATTGCTTAGTCTCTACAGTACCCTAAGAGTTCCATAGTAGGGACAAGAACATAGTAAGATTTTTTTTAATGGAAACATATATATATATGGTGTGTTCTATTTCATAAGTTTAGTTGATACAAGTATGAACTATTTGAGAATGACTTTAGATTTGGAGCTAGCCAAAGGCTGTTTAGCATTGTCTGATGAAGAAACTAGGGAACATAATTTTATTATAAATGAAATATAAGGAAAAATTAAGTAGAGCAGTTTGTGATAAAACACATTTCTTATATGGCTCATAAAGAGCACTAAAGTTTACTGGCACTGATTTGCTTAAGGCAGTTTTAAAGATGAATTCCCCAAACATCCCAAACAGTAACTGTTGCTGCATTGTTGGTTTTTTTAAGACTTCTTTGAAGGACAATGTTTACTTGCACTGTAAGTTTTGGTATTTCTAATAAAAAGTCTGTTTTTCTTATAGTCACAATCTTATTTTCTACAGTGAATTTTTATCAGCTAAATTCCCTGTTACTTCCTGTATGCTGAACTCTTCTCTTTGAAAAGCCATTGGTTTCAATTCTGTAGGCACAGTCTCCCAATTCAATTGTATTTAAAAATTCTATTAAAATTGTCTATTAAAAAACTACTCATAAAACCATTAACTAAAACCAGATTTAGCACTAGTTCAGTGGCAGATATCTACCCCAAATGAATGTATGGCTTTTGGTTATGATCTTTTGTTTACTAATTTTTAAGCAGTTTTCAATCTATGTGACACTGATCAGATCCAAGCCAATTTGGATTAATTTTTCAATTCACTCTTCATGAGGCCATGCATCAAACGCTTCACCAAGTCAAAACACAGAACATCTGCTCTGCTTTCTCTGATAGCTCTACAGCTCTCTCAAGAAGTCAACTACTTTATCAACTGTGGAATGTGTTTAATAAGCCTCTGTTATTGCTGCCCATGATTCTGTCACCTTTTAGAATTTTCCCTCCCAACTTTGCCAAATCTTGATAACATACTTGTTAGTCAGGAACCCGATACAATTATTCTTCTAGTGGTAACACCTCATGTCTCCAGGTTCATTTGGATGAGACCTATTTATATTTCAGTTATGACTGTTTAAATTATACAAGCAATACAAACCATGTTAGTCATTTTTGTTCATATCCTGGGAGAGATGTTATTCAGACTTGCTGATTGGTGTATGTTTTGAGGTTTGAAGTATTCACTTACCTGCTCTTGTCATTAGCTGGTTTTTCCCTAGGTACACTTTCCAGCTCCCCATTGTTATAATGTGTTCAATGGATATAATGCTTGCCACAGCACGACTACAGAACAGGAAAGGGACTGTGTACAGTAAGTTGACTCATGTGGCTTTCGGATACAAGCTGGAGTTTTTGATGCTTCCATCATCTCACTGATGTAGGTGAGCTATGCGTAATGATATTTGCTTTCAGGGGTTTGGGAAGCCATTTCTATGTATATAAACTGAGAAAGCTTGCTTGATGATTAATTTTTGAAGCAAGTTAAAGGAGATTCCATGTAAACAATGAACTTTTATGATTTAAATCACTGAACTAGCAAACTGTCTGAGATTATTACTGACATGCTTCATAGAGTCACGTAAATTAAAACTTTAGTTATGACTTATCGAGGATTACTCAAGTATTAATTAACTGACAACTATAACACTGCTTTTGACATTCTTAAATTTCCTTTGGTTAATCTTATATACATAATAAATTAGTCAGTTTCCCCCTCTGTATATAAAATATTTAGCTTTTGAAGTGTTTTGACATATGGTAAACTTCAATAAGAAGGCAGGCATTTTCAGTTTTGAAAAATGTAAATATATCATTCTGTAAGAAATTCCAAAATGTTGGCTATGGAACAATGGAAACCATATGTAGTTTTTCTGCAAATCTCAATATACAAGTAACTGCTTTCAACACATCTTTTCTGTCTCCAGTTTTAATATTAACTACTTGATTAAATGTTAAATGGAGCAAAGGCCATTATGTCAGCCATCACTAATATTTGTGTTGTTTCCAAAAGATGGAAAACATTTAGTTTTGGATATGTTTCTTTTGCAGCTGAGTGATAATTAACTAGTATGGAGAGTAGCCCTCTTTATAGTCTAAAATTCTAGAGTTAGAGTTTCATTGAGTGAATAATACTATTATTAATGTCTGTTTGGTTATGTTTCATTTTAAATTACTAAATGGGAATTTTATGTTCTTTCTATTGAATCCACACATTAGAATACATACTTTGAAAATATGTCAAAACTTTTCTTCTGGATTAAAGGCTACATTTTCTACTTTCATTGTTATATTTAGAAATATTATGAATGTTTTGTTAAATTGTAACCACTTAATAGTGAGCACTGTACTTATAATTTTTTATAAATGAAGAAGCCAGCAAAATCTGAAGTGAAGGTACAAGAAATTCATACTTATAGCACATACAATTTTAAGATTACATTTTAGCTTCACCTAAAACGTATATCTGAATCCCAAAAGCTATTCTTTAGGATACATGATTTAAACTCAGTAGGCTATACCTTACTAATGAGTGCATATAATTTTATAATCAATGACTCAAAGTCAAGAAATGGTATTATGTCAGAGGTCAAGCAGAGAGACTGAGCAAATGTGTGCAGGTCCTGCTTTCTTTGCATAAATATTTAAAATGACATGTCAATATATATCAGACACAGCAGAGCACATTATTCCTTCTGAATAAGTAAAATCACAAATTTACATTCTGTTTTTAATAAAAATATGGCAATTCCAATTTTAAGATGCTAATAGTACACATGAATATTTCTTAAAAGGACAATTTTCTGCATAGTTCCAACTTTCTCAATTTCTACCAGTACATGTCTGTTGTTCTCTTGTTATTTACAGATATTTTATGGGTTGTTTAAATTGTTCTCTCTGCTAACCTCATGAATCATTCACACAAACCTGGAAATACTGTTAAATCAATACATTCCTTTGTAACATATGACTTTTGTATTTCTGAGATTTTTAGGACATTTTTCTCATTAATTATGAGCTAATGCACACATGAAGATTCATTATAGAAGCATTATGAACAGATGTGCACAAATTGGAGGGCTGAATATGTAGCAAGAAGTTTTTGGATCTTAAATAGGAAATCAGTGAAAATTTATGTTACAAAAATGCATCCTTAATGTAAAACATTGGCATCTCAAGATAAAATAATATCTAATTTTATACAGTTTAAAAATCATCAGAGAATACTTTCTTGGTCCAGAATGAGCAAAGAATCTGTTCTAATTACTTCCCTAGGCAACTTTCCCCACTGTTTGATTATTCTCAGTTAAAATGATATTCTGGGCAGATGGGCATGGTGGTGCATGCCTGTTACCACAGTAGTTGGAAGGCGGAGCAAAAGTGTCCTGAGTTCAAGGAGCACCTGGGCTTCACAGCAACACCCTCTTTTTAAAAAAGAAAGAATAAGATTTTCTGGGATCCAGACAAAATATTTTCAGTCTTTTAAAAATATTTTTCAATTTCTTTCTTTTTGATGGTGCTGAGAATTGAATTCAGGGACTTGCACAAATTATGCACCAACTTAGCCACTGAATAACAGCTCCGTTCGATATATCCTATTTTTTTATATTAATTGCTATTTCTTTTTAATACTACTTTTTCACTATTTTATTTTATGTTTATGGTGTTTTACCTGCACTGTTATGTCTGGGCACCACATGCATGCAGTGCCCATAGAGGCCAGAAGGAGTCATTGGATCCCCTGAGACTGGAGCTTTAGATTATTGCATGAGGCCACGTGGGTCCTGGAAACCAAATCAGGGACCTGGGGAACTGCAGCAAATACTCTTAAGCGCTGAGCCATCTGTCCAGTCTCTTAGTACTGTTTCCTATCGTCTCCCCATACTACATGAGTGACTCGTTTACTCCTGTTGTGACTGTTTGGGTTATCCATGTTGATGCCAGGAAATGGAGAATAGGGCCTGGATTGTGGTGTGAAATGAAGATAATATTTTGTGTTAGACACTTCTTGTCTTTTTTGCTTTTCAAATAAAAGTTTTTACCACCATGTAAATTCTGGTCACATCACTAAAGAACACAGCTTGTGAGTGATTGGACCACCCTTACTAGACATTTTGTAAGTAAGTTGTATGTGACTGCAAAAGGTGGTATCTGTGTTGCAGGGGCCAGAAATGTTGGTCAAATAGAAGAAACAGATTTCAAATAGAATATTCAAAATAAAGCTGACAATGAATTTCAGGTTTCCTTAGACTGAACCAAAATAGATGCATGTACTATTGTTACCAATTGCTATACTCACTTTAATAACATTGATGCTTTTAATTTATTGTGTTTATACAATTAGACATAGCAATTCTTTGGTTTTAAACTAGTAACATTAAGAATAATTATTCTTTCTGTCCTTACTCAGATAGATATCTGAACTAAGCTGGTTGAAGCAAAGAGAAACAAAGTATCATTTCTTGTATTAGCTCTAAGTAGTTATAAATATAAAGCTGTTTGCTTTAATGCCTCTGGCCTCTATCTAGGGAAGAAAAAATAAGGGACACCAGCCTTTTTTTCATATATTCCTTTCAACCCAATATTGATTAGCATTTGAGTGCAAGTATAAAGGGAGCAAAATTTCTTAATTTGTTGTTTAGGAGGGATAGAGAGAATGAACACTGTCAGGACTAAACGATGGCTGATGTTCATTAGTGTGACCTTCTGGCATTTACCTGTGGCCATGATTGTCTTCTTAAGTCACCTACACAAACACAAGAATGGGGGAGGAAGGCGGGCAGAGGGTGGCATGCAAGAGATAAATCACAGCACTTAGGAAGTGATGGGGACATTTGTAAAGGAACCCGCGGCTGTCATGTTTACAAGGGACAGATGCGGCGTGATGAGCTTGTACTGATTTAGAAAACGTTTGATGTTTTCGTTTGCTGGTTTCACTTTTGTGCTGTGTGGTACAGTCCTAAAGGAGAGTGAGTTTTAAAAGTCAAATTGTTTCGTTGCCATTTTAACAAGTCCATAAAGTGTTTAGATTAGTGCCCAACTACCTCGTTTACAATATTATTTATAATATTATTACTATAATATTCCCATGTTCAGAATTAGATTGATTAGATTCTTTTAATTCCTGAAAGGAGTGGGTGTCTTTCTCAGTTTTAAACTGAAAAGAAAGTTTTAAAATGCTGAAATTAAACTAGTTTTCCAGAACTCATTCTAGAATATCATCTTCATTTAAATGATCTTGAAATGTTTATGGTCTATTCAATTCCAGAAAAATTACAGTTATTAGTTTTAAATACTTTTAAAGAAGTATAAAGGTCACAATACACTTTGTTGGTTGTGAAATTACAAGAATCTTGTTAGTAAGCAACCTTAAAATGATCTCTATTCTTAACTGAATTACATTTTTTTCCCATTAACTGAATCAACATGCGAAATATATGCAGTGATGAGAGAAATACATGCACACATCTGTATAGATGTGTGTAAAACACAAAGAAAATGTGAAATTCAAAGAAATCAAGAGTACACAGTTCAGTTATTGGCCATGTGCTTGGTCATGAGCTGTGCTTGGCATTTCTGGGCTGGGGGTGTTGGGGAAGCATCTGAGGTGGTAGGAATGAACAGGACAGATAGACTCTGTTATCAATCTTCAGAGAAAAGGGTGCTGCTGAGCTGAAGGTCTGCCCCAACAATTCTGTGAGCATTCACTGGAATTAGATTATCTTTTTATTTACATTTTTCGGTAATACAATGATTTGGAGTATTTTTTCTCACACTTGTTGGCCATTTGAATTAACTATTCTGTGATTATATAGATTCATATATGTATGCATATTTATATGGAAATGTATAATACACCCTTTATCAATTTCTGATTTATTTATTTATTTATTTATCAACAGAAAGTCTAACAACTTAAGGAAGGAGAATTCATTTTGGCTTATGATTCCTGAGGGATCTAGTCCACCATGGCAGGCAGGCCTATCCTATCAGACAGGCAGTCTCCTGTCAGTACTGGTGACAGGAGAGTAAAGTAGCAGTTGTCAGTATGGACAGACTGAGGAACAAAGAGAGCAGCAGCAGAAACAGATGTGGGTCTAAGCTTCAGTGGCTTCTCCGGAGGAACCAATGCTGCCAGCTAGCACCACCTCCTGAAGGTTCCTCCCTACACAGAGTTACCAGCTGAGGAACAGGCACACAGAACATCGGCCTATAAGAAACATGGATGATTAAACCATAACTCTATTTCCCCATACAAGTAGTTTCTTCTCTAACATAAAACACTAAACCTTTATTTTTGATCTGCATTGCAGATAGTCTGTTATTTATATTGCAAATAGTCTTGGTTTACATAGTGAGTTTGGTTTACATAGTGAGTTTCAGGACAGCTAGGGCTACACAGAGAAATCTTGTGTTGAAAAAAACAGAAAATTGAGGTGTCACATCATAATAGGACACAAAGGAAACAAAGTTTATTGAAACAAAAACGATCAAAAATATGATTCTGTATCCGTATATGTATATACGTGTATATGAACATAATATTTTGACCCAAAAATTCTTTTCACTTTGTAAAAGTGTGTGTACTATATATATTGTAGTTGCAGAAGGCTAGAAATAATGCAAAACTTTACTGATTAAGTAATTTGTTAAGTAAATATAGCTATATAGAACAATGTCTCAGCAAACTTTGAGGATTCTTTGTTATTTAGTTTTTCTTTGTAACTAATTCTGTAAACTCGCTAGACTTGAAGGAGATTAGGAAAAACATAAAACCCAAAGAGTTTCAACAGCACAATGATCGTAGGTTTACAAGTAAGTGGGGTAAAGGAGCTCACCTGAACAGTAGAGGGGGTGGTTTGACGGTTAAGATAAACACAAGTCAATGTACTCTGGTTGTCTGCAGCTGGCACAAAGCGCAAAAAACGACCCAAAGTACCCTTTGGCTCTCTCAGTTTTCATTCCTTCTTTCACCTTCTCAGAAAGAGACCACATGCTTGCCAAGCAAACACTCAGCGTTGACAGTACAGATGAAAAGCTGGAACCCACTTATGTCCCATCCAGCACTTTTTATAGGGAAGCTGTTGGGACTTGAATGCTTCGGGATAAAGTTCTCACCATCAAATTTTTCCTTGCTATGGGCATCATTGTGGCACATGAATGCTAGAAAAGTCTGTGAAAGCAAGAGCTCCCATAATTCATCATTTTTTTCTAGTACTAACAGCCTTAAAGTTTTTTTGCCTTTAGAACTTTGTCTTCAAACAGCTTGAAAGGTTGTGTGGTCAGGGGCTTGTTGTCAAAGATGATGGTTGAAGAGTGCAGAGGGACTGACCATAGCTGGCAGAAGGTGGTTTTAGACAGCGGTGCTATCTCCAAAGCTAAAATAATTGTTAAGAGCCAAAAGCAGGATACAAAGCATTGTGTACAGTGTAGCTTATGTATATTAACAAAAGCATTTACACATGCATACTTACATTTGGATTTGCTTAAAGAACGTTAGCAGTTAAAAAATAAATCTAGCACAAGCACTACTCAGAGTGTCAGGCCAGTAAAGAAGATAGGAGTAAAATAAGCACTCTTAAGTTCATTTATAGGACTGCAGGGAATGGTGGGAACAAAGTGAATGCATAATAAGAGGCTAGGAAACCTTCTGGGTGAAATAATATTTTCACTGAAACATAAACATATTTATCAGTCAAGGATTGAGAGTAAAGTTAAGTGTAGGAATACTATAGTTAGAAACATTGCAAATAGGAAGTCTCTTGATATGAATGAAGGAGAGGGAAAAGCATGGAAGCTACACCCTGATCTGTTGTTGGAGAGGGTGGGGGAGACCCTGAGCCTGGCATGGGATTTTGAACCTCAAAGTCCACCTCTAGTGACACATTTTCTCCAATAAGGCCACTCCTACTCAAATAAGGTCACACCTCCTGATCCTTTTCAAATAGTACCACTTCCTCATGACTAAACATTCCAATATATGAGCCTTTGGGGGCCATTCATTTTCAATCCACTGTATTTCACTCCCTGGCTTCTAGCCATATGCTAACACTAAATGCATTTAGTCCAACTTCAAAGGTCCCCATAGTCTTTCACACTCTGAACACTGTTTAAAAGTCCAAATCCAAAGTCTCTTCTGAGACTCAAGGCAATCTCTTAACTGTAATCCCCTGTAAAATAAAAATTAAAAAGCAGATTGCATACTTTCAACAAGTAATGGTACAGAATATACATTACCATTCTAAAGGGGAAGAAAGAGGGCATAGTGAGGAAATACTAGACCAAAGCAAGAGGGAAAACCAGCTGGCAAACTCTGTATCCCCATGTCTGATGTCAAAGTGCTCTTCAGATCTCCAGCTCCTTTCAGTTTTGTTGACTGCAACCCAGTTCTTCCTCTTGGGCTGTTTCTCTCCCTGTTAGCAGCTCTCCTTGGGCAGGCATCCCATTGGCTCTGACATCTCCAACATTTTCTGTTCTCCAACGCTATCCAGGCTTCACCTTCACAGCTTCATGCAACAGCTTCTACACAGGGACACCCCTGATGTAGGCCTGGCTGCAGTAGCTTTCCTTAGCCACAAAAGGAGATTCCATGAAGCCCTTTCTTGTGTCTTTGACTCTAAAGACAGAACCACACGGTTGAAGCTGCCCAAGATCTGCTGCTTGCTAGGGCTAGAACATGTCCCCTTCCTTCAGTCACATTGACACTGACTTTCTGTTGTTGATCATGGGATCTTTTTCATAAGGTGGAAGCTCAGCTGGGCGGGGCTTGCCTGAGGTCATCACTCCCTTCTTCCATTTAGCATCAGGTTTCTCTTTAAGCTTTTTAATCCCCTTGAGCACTGGACTTAGCTCCAACATACTTTCTTGTGCTCCTTTCCACCTCAAATACACTTTGTATTTCTCGCTGCCCAGCTTGCTCCACTTCATTATAGAGCTGCATAAAACTGATTACTAATAGCCACACAATAGAGTCAATACTATTTTGTTTTGTAATCTCCTCTGCCACAGCCATTAATCCAAAACTCTTCAATTTAGCATCAGGCAGATTTTTAGGACAAGGGCAAAAAGTAGGCACATTCTTTGTCAAAATATCACAGGAAATGTCTCTATACTTACTTACTAATATTCTCCCCTTTGAAGTTTCTTGAGCTGAGCTGTCATTTATATTCTCTCAGTATTACTGTCTTCCGTGCTCTTACTACTATGGCCCTGCTTAAAGCACCCAGCTGCTTTCCTAATCCAAAGTACCAAAGTGCACGATTCATCAAAAAGCAGCATGGTCAGGCCCATTACAACGTCTTCACTTTTGTCTTAGGCACTGTTGTGTTTCTGTGAAGAGACACCATGGCCAAGGCAACTGTTATGAAAGAAAGCATTTAATTGAGGGCTTGCTTTCAGTTTCAGAGTTTTAGTCCATTATTATCTTAGTGGGAAGTATGGCAGGATGCAGACAAGCACTGAGCAGTAGCTACAACCTGATCTATAGGTAGATAGATAGATAGAGAGGTAGATAGAGAGATAGATAGATAGAAATGAAAGAGAGAGAGAGACAGAGAAAGAGAGAGAGAGAGAGAGAGAGAGAGATATCCTGGACCTGTATGGGCTTTAGAACCTCAAAACCCATCTCCAGAGACATGCTTCCTACAACAAGGCCAAACCTCCTAATCCTTCTCAAATAGTATCACTCCCAGATGACTAACCATTCAAATATATGAGCCAATGGGGACCATTCTTATTCAAACCACTACAATGGAAAAACACTAATAGGAAGTACCAGGAAAGAGAGGCTGGAGATGCCAGAGTAAGGATCAGCCATACACATTTTTTGTTAAGAATTCCTGGGCCAGGGAGGGAAGGACTGAGACCTGGACCAAAGGGAGAAGGGTAAGAAGGAGAAGCAGGAGAGAGATACGCACAGATGCTGGCAAGCATGTGACAGTGACAACAAGATGTCTGGGTAACTTTCATCATTTGAAAGTAGAGGCTGTAGTGAGCTAAGGGAAGGGATATAGGACACTGGGGAAGCAGACCCTGGCATGGAAACTGCATTTACTAGAGTGTAAAATTCATCATGATGTGAGTGAAGTGCCTGCTATTTTGCTTATTCTTATAACTTCAATTATTTTATATAAAATCTAGGTATGTGAATCTATCAGCATCTAATACCTCCAGTGAAAATTTTAATAATCTCACAAAACACAAAACTTCAAAAAAGTCAGCTGATTGTATTGTATTGCGTCATGAACAAAAAAAATTGATGTCCATGAAAAAATCTTTAAAAAAAAGAAACACCAAAGAACTATGGACACTTGAAATCTAGATACGTATACTATGGATGTCAGAGAGAACTCCAGGACAGCTCCTGGGCCACTGGGAAAGATGCCCAGTTTGGAGTCAGACAGGTTTGGTGTAAATCTAGCCTTGCAGATTGGGAACACGAGCAGGGGCAAATTGCTATTGCTGGGTTTCATTTTTCTCATACTTTAAATAATTAAATCTACCTTAATTGGTGTGATGGTTCCTGTTAATTGTCAGCTTGACAGAATCTAGGATCACCTGGGAGACAGGCCTCTGGGCACGCCTGTGGGAGAGTGTCTTGGCTGCTTAATTAAGGTTAGAAGAGCTGTCTACTGTGGGTGGTACTATTCTCTCAGCAATAGAAGCTGGGCTGAATAAAAAGGGGAAAACAAATCGGGCAGAGGCATTCCTCTCTCTGCTTGACTGCAGATGCAATGTCCCTGGCTTTTTCGAGCTCCTGCTGCCTTGACTTCCCTGCTAAGATGGTCTGTATCTTGAATTGTAAGCTAAAGTAAACCCTTTTTCCCTTGAGTTGCTTTGTCAGAATATTTTATCATGGCAAGATGAAAATAAGCTCTGACAGCTGAATTGTTACTAGGTTGAGTAAGATAATAAATGGAAATATACAGGACCTCTTTTGGAGTCCTTTTATTTTATTTTTCTTGATTCACAGGATTTACAAGATTTATGGACAAAGTTTCCTTGGATAACCTTTTCTTGAGCACTCAATCAAATCTTAAGCATTGACTGAATAGCTACTCAGTACCTAGGTCTGAGTTAGGGAGTGTGGGCACACAGAATAATGAATTGTTGGCTACCTTAGAGCCTTTCCTGCTATACTTAAAACGTGTTTTTCATGTAAGGGACTTACAAACACATACTTCTAGGGTCTGTTTGTTGCACAATGAATTGGCCATAGGCTATTTCTGCCTTGTGGTCAGTTTATTAGAGCCCTGTGATGTGCTCTGGTTTGCCTCCCCTCTTCTTCCAAAGTGAAAAGCAGGAGTTGCTAGCTTCACAAACAGCTGATATAGAGAAGTCTGATGTACAGACAGCGACAGCTTGTGACGGGCTTGGAAGGAAACCACTGAAATTGCAGTGATCTTAGGGAATTGGACACTGGACACAGGCTTCCAAGACCAGTAGCCTGTTTGTCCATAAATAGCATCCTTGGCATGGCATAAAGTTCAACTTTTTTTGAGACTTTGCTTATGTTTCCTGTAGTTTTGCCTCAGGGATATCTTTTCCATTTCTGAAACATGAATTTCTGACAGTCATATCTGGTTTAGATTCTCAGGATCTTCAAAACATTTATTTTCTTATGATAGTTTACAGTTTGATATTTAGTCTTTATTCTGACTCAAGAAGAGCCGCTGTACTCAGTGGTTCCCATCACAGGCCATCAGTTCACAGTGAGTTCCTATGCTCTTTTTGTGACAAAAACGAAACTCATATGAGTACAGATAAATTATAAAAAAATTAAACAACAAATATTTTGGGGCTTTCCCCACACTTTCCATTGTTGATATTGCCCAGATGTTATTTTTTGCACTTCCATGAATATAAGTGTTATGTGAAACATGTATATTTATGAATATATTTTATTCGTAATTATTCAGAATTATGGGATGAAATAATTCCACAACTGGCTCTTGTCATTTCGTAGGTGTTGGAACTATTGAGGGCGGTACATTTTGATCTATGCCACTCCTGATAACAGCTTCATGGGCTCCTAAACCATGAATGAAATATTCATAGCCGCTCCCACCTCACCCAGGATTCCTCCAAACTCTGTGCTTTTCCATTCACTTAACTGGACCCATTGCAGTTGCTTCGGCCACAAGCTTTTTCAGTTATTTTTAATTGTCCTCTTTTCTTTTTAGCACTTATTGTCTGTATTTATTATATATATTTAGTACCATCTCACAGGTGCGTAATCTTCATCTTGCAAACAAGAGATGGTTATGATAGAAATGGTAGCAGATGAACTACCGAACAAGGAAGAAGTATGTGTATGTGCGGTACGGTGGTAGGAGAATAAGGTTGACATCAGCTGTGAGCTCTCTTCTCTCTATTTCTGGCAGGGATTCAGGTCTTGTTCCTTAGTCACCACTACCTCATGTTTGTTCTATTTCTCATCGCTCTTATCTGCTTGGTTAGCACATCAAAGCAATTCTTTCAAATACACAATGGCACACATCCACTGTGTGTGTGTGTGTGTGTGTGTGTGTGTGTGTGTGTGTGTGAGAGAGAGAGAGAGAGAGAGAGAGAGAGAGTGTTCAGGTGGTGATGTATGGCAATATATGGTTGTGAGTGATTCACCATGTAAGCACTGTAAAAGAACAGCCAGCCAGTGTTCTTAACCACTGAGCCATCTTTGCAGCCCTCCACATCCATGTCTTAACACTGTTGCCATCACTGCGTTCCGGCTTTATCAACACTGGCGAAGACTGTTGCTGGAGCCTCCTACTATCCTCATGCTTCTGTTCTCGGCTCCCATACTCTTTCCATTGTGCTCACTGTGACTGTCTCACAGTGCACCACTCGAAGCCCATCAATAGCTTCTCTTTCCCCATGCCCTTGCTCAGACCCAGAAGCCGAACTCATGATTACTTACACTGCCTACAGGTTTTGCCAGTCTTTTCAGCCTTGTTATGAACCTCACTGTCTTCCTATACTTTATTCATGTTTTTCTGTTAGTTCCTGTCTCGGGGCCTTCGCATCAGCAATTCTGGCAGGAGTGTTCTTTCCTTCCACCCTGTACTTCACCTCATGCGGCCCCATTCTGCTATATATGTTTCTTACGAATATCTTCCATAACTCCACAGACAATGTGCTTAACTTCTTCTGTCTAACATTTATCATACTTATATTTACTGGGTTACTATCTGTTTTTTGTTTGTTTGCTATGTTTTTGTGAGACTTTATGTTCCCTGAAAGCAAGTGCCATATCTGGCTTTATAACTTCCAGGCATACATTGGATTCTCTACAAATGTCTTCTGATGATCTGAGTAACAACTACGCATGAGACAGAACTAGTCACTAGAACAAGAAAACATGGCAGGCCCAGGACAGAATTTCCCCATAGTCTTCTGGATCATGATCAAAGCCCTATCAGAGTAGAATTGAGATCAGAATGGCACCATGGTTAAGTAAAATTTTCCCCACTTATTCTAAGTAATTAATTATTTAGAACTTTACTGCTGAGAAATGTACTGTTTTGGAAGTTGAATGTCTTTCATTCTGTAACATGAATTTCCTTTTCAGATGATGCCTTTATTCTTCTTTCAAAGATCGGGTTGAAATCTTCCTAAGTTTTTGTTTTTCATGTTTTTTTATTGTTGTTGTTATTGTGAGATAGAGTTTCTCTGTGTAGCCTGGCTGTCCTGGAACTTATTCTATAGACCAGTCTGGCCTCAAACTTAGAGATCCACCTCCTTTTGCTTCCTGAAAGCTGAAATTAACAGCATGTGCCACCAGGCTTGACTAATTCTGAGTTATTTTAATATAGAATATTATAGAATAGATACTTTCATATGAAGCTGAAAATTGTTCTTTGAAGTTCTGTGAAGAATCATGTGAGAACTTCAATGGGGATTGCATTGAATCTGTAGATTGCTCTTGGTGGTATGATCATTTTATTATACTAATCCTACTGATTTATGAACTGATTTATGGGAGATCTTTCCATCTTCTGATATCATCTTCAATTTCTTTCTTCTGTGTCTTAAAGGTTTTTATTATACAAGTTTTTCACTTGTTTATTTATTATCAGTTGTTTATTCACACAAGTTTATTCACAAGTTTTTTGGTTATAGTTACCAAAAGATATTTTAATTTTGAGGCTACTATGAAGGGTGTTGCTTCCGTGACTTCTTTCTCAGTCTGGCATTTGTATGCAGGAGGGCTACTGATTTTTGTGTATTAATTTTGTATCCTATTACTTTGCTAGAGGTGTTTATCAGCTGTAGGAGTTCCCCAGTGGAATTTGAAGGATCATTTGTGTATACTATCATATCATCTGCAAATAAAGACACTTTGACTTCTTTCTTTCCTATTTTTAACCCCTCTCTCTCCTTCAGTCATCTTATTGCTCTAACTAACACTTCAGGTACTATATTGAGTAGGTATGGAGTGGGCAACCTTGTCTTGTTCCTGATTTTAGTGGAAATGCTTTGCGTTTTTCTCCATTTAGTTGATATTGGCTGTGGGCTTGCTGTAAACTGCCTTTATTATGTGGGGGTATGTCCCTTGTATCCCTTTTCTGCATCTAATGATAGAGAAAGAGAGGGTATGGATTTGGGAGTGCAGGAAAGTGGGGAAGTGTGAGAGGGGTTGGAGGAGGGGAAACATAATCAGAATATATTATATCTAAAGAATTATTTTCAGTAAAAAAAAGAAGATATTTGACTTAGTTTCAATTGACCACGCCTGCTTCATGTAATGACTTCCCTCCTCCTTCTCCTCCTCCTCCTCTCTGATGCTTTGTATAAACAAATCATCAAATCAGTCAACTTGTGAGAAATGTTATTGACAGCAAACTGTTCTGTTCTTCATCCCAACTTAACATTTTCATCTTACGAATTTGATATAATCGAAACTGAAAGAGACCCAAAGCCTTGTGCAAGTTTTGAGTAATAGAAGATAGAATATGATCTCAGCCATAATTACTACATTTCTAAATTGAGACTGTAATTTAGTGATTTAACCTTTATATTTAAAATTTAGGGGTTTTGTGTAACTGCAGGAATCCATAAACAATGATGACATTCTAAAGAAAAAAAAAAAAAGGAAGATAATGACATTACAAAGTCTCTGATCATGTTTAGGTATAGTGGTAGAAAAGGGCAGTTTTAGCTCTAGGAGTCCCTAGGAAGCAGGCACAACACACCAAGAACCGATGACCATACTTGCTCTTTAATTTTCAGTGCCGGTTACAGCAGAATTTATAATTAGTTGAGGGTCTGATGGACTGACAACACCTTCTCTGCTCCCATTTTTATCTTCATGATTGCTTATTTATTGCAGGAGCATGATACTTATTCTTAATTATATGCTAATCACAATTACTAAGGAAATTGCTGGTTAGCCTGTCTGGTGTTAGGCAATCAAAAGGAAGCCCATGATGCAAACAAAAACATTTCATTAGAAAACAAAAGGAATTGGAATGGTGAACACTTTGATATCATTATGATTTGGTTCTGACAAGTTATTATCAATAGTGAACTAAAATTTTTCACTGCAGATATCCAAAGCCAGATTGCTACAACATGTAGATGAGAGTGTACTCCGATCCATGCTTAGCTGAGAGAGCTGCCAAGGAGACTGTAAGACATGACAGCTAGCTCTGATTCAGTCCTGCACCTTCTCATCGCTTCTTGCCTAATTGCTTCCCCAACACCCTGCCTACTTTCAGTCTCTGGCATTCTGTCTGTCTTTCTCCACTCTCATGGGACATTTTGGTGGGAACACAATTTTATTTACTATTTCTCAGTGTATTCTTGCTCATTGTGTTTACTTTACCCCTAATTGCAAAAATAGGGGCTTTGTCCTTGCTTAATTCTGAACGTAATTTTTTTTTCTAAGTAAGGGGCACTATCTCAGTGCTGACAAAAATAGACCCTTGGCTTCGTTACCTTATGGTAAAGTGAATCAGGATCTGAAATAAAAGATGTTCTGGAATAAGTCTTCTGCCTACTGAGTTATAGCACATGTGAGATTTAGAGGTTGTTTAAAACTAGTTTTCTTTTAAGGACCTGAGGCTTAGATAGAACTTAAAATGTACCAATGATAATATAACTAGAGGCGAGTTTACAAGTGCTGGAAAATGCAAAAAGAACATTGTAAAGGAAACACAACAAAATGATTTGCATCTAATTTGGAGACGCATCTGTATAGAATCTAAAAAGATCACATTGGTGGGGGAATTTACCCAACTAAGTAAAACTGAATTGTCTTCTACAGATAACAGATAAGCAACAGCATTGGAGGCATTATTAGTGAAACAGATAAAAGCTAATTATTAAGACCACGGTGTTTTAGATGTTCTCCCCTTGACACAACTAAGAAATCACTTGGATTCCTGGAGACCCATTTCTATAATGGCCTTCGGATGATAGACTTGAGTGTTACTGTGACCCTATCTGGAATTCTTGACTAGTGGCTCCACTGATCCAGTATCTGGTGGTCACTTGAAACTTAGGGAGAACGTGGTTGAAGTAGGGGTGAGGAGTCTTATAAAAAATCATTATACATAAATGACCTGGAAGCTTTATTTAAAAAGTTAAACTTTCTCATCAGAACTTTAGGTCTTTGATTCATATGAAAGAAAATCATTTCCACTATAGTTGTTTGACCCAAACAAACATCTGGAAAATTAAGTAAAAACCAGGAAATTAAAATCTTTTTCAGTTTGTATTAAGACAATGTCAAATTGGTTATGGTTATGCATTGTGAATTTTTAAGAAGCACCAGGTAAAATATGAATGTTTTTTTTTGGTTGGTGTGTGGGGCATAGTCTCTTAAATTCAGTCTGATTCTGTGTTGTGTTTTTAACTTCAGAAATTATATTTTATAGACAGCATTATGGTTTTCCTAGTGTGACAGATGTCTGAATTTTCACATCACCTTCATCGTCCTATGTGAATTTTGTTGTGAAAATTTGTTTGCAAACATTCAATATGTTCAAGTGCATAGGAAAATCCTGGTCCCACCATGTAAATAGAGTTAGGGTCAAACTGTCATTTGACTTATTAGACCCTCCTGCCTGCATTATCCAGTATGTGTAGTTTGGACGCAAAGGGAAAACCTCAGTAATTTTCTAAAGTCCTCACCGTAGTATATGGAAAGTCTTTTTTTGTAAGCACACAGAAAGGTTTTCTTATTTCCATGTGAATGTAGTTTGATAATTCACTAACAGTAAAGACTGGGAAGGTGTAGAATAAGTATTTCTTCATGTAAGCCACAGGCTTACACGAAATGCCGTGTGACACAATAATGCATTCAAAATGGTGACAGCTTAAATATCATTTGATGTCACATTTGTTTTGAAATAAAACGAAAAGAGTCAGGCTTCAGAAAATCAAATGACAAAATTGCCTTGGATTCTTTTTTTCACATCAGTTAAAAAAAAAAAAACAACCTAATTTTAAACATTTACTTTAAGTTTTCTTTCCTTTTACTTCTATCTTTAGCGTCTCTTGTATGGCTCAAGCAATAATTTGTAATTATTCTAGATAACAGCATTCAGCACCCCATTTTTGTCATATTGACATGGTTTTAAATATCAATATTTTATATATAGGTATATATATATATATATATATATATATATATATATATATATATATATATATATATATATATTGTTTTTTCTTGGCAAATTGACTTCGTCCTTGAGATTTTAGGTGCCCACTATGCATACATGCTATGTTAAGCTTGTCGGCAGGAGAAAGAGTTTTTAAAAAGATAACATGGCTTGTATAACAGAATATAAATGGAATGAACAGAAATAATGACAAGTAGAGGGAAAATCTGGTAAGGAAAAAGGAAATAAAAAGCGGTCTCAGAGAATTTTCTTCGGATATAATAGATGATGTAGTACAGTAAGAAAGGAAATCAGAGATGAAAATCTTGATAAGTGGGAGAAAAATAGAAAGAAGGTGTATTTTAGGAAAGTCAGGGATTAAAAAAAATATCCACGGCATAGAGAAAACAAGATTTATTTTAAAATTCAAGAAGAGAGTTGGAACCTTTGTAATACTTTAAGAATAATTTAACTGCAAAGTACTTGGAAAAAGATCCACAGAAGCAAAAGCCGTGAGAAGGACTGCACAGTTTATTACCACGCCATTCAGATTGTTTCTATGTTTTGAGAAACAGAAGACCAATTACAACTAAGACATGTTCCTAGGGTGTAATTTAGGGTTTATGTGTTAAGGCAAATGCCGTCAGAATGGGAAAGGAAAATGATTAAAGACAGTATGGAGAGGTAAAGGCCCAGTCCTGAGCTGTGTGTGAAGGGAAACCAGCCTGTTGTAACAACAGCTGTCCTGAAGGCTTCATGGAGCGTAATTGTGATTAAGCAGCCCTCCTGCCGCCACTGTAGGAGTTATAGCCAATAATAACGTATTGACATTTATGTGGTTATGATGCTCTGACCTGAACTCATTTAACTAGTGCCCTGGTAATCGCCGACGGGTTCACATGCGCTGTAACGCCAAGATAAAAATAGCAAAGCTGATTAAATACAGTTAGATGTTAATATAAAATAATAAAGTTAGGTATTTCATATAATGCTGTTCCTGACAATTTGTTTTCCTCATTGAGTAAGTGAATACAATTTATGGAAAAATAGCCCTTCATATTAGTTCCCTAAAGTTAGGCACCATGAATAATTAGTCTTTACTAAGCAGTTATTAAAGCTTCGCTCGAATTGTAAATCAGCTGAAAATGAGGAGCAATAGGAGAAAGCAAGATTAGCTCCTGGAATGCTATATTTGTGCGTTTAAAAACTACGAGGTTACTCGAGTGTGTATTATTGTTAATGTGTTAGATGATGGAGTTTGATTTATTCAAACCATCTCCAACATTTTCTCTCTCTTCCATGCTTGAGATACTGTAAAGTGTTGATTTACTTAGAGTTCTATTAAGTTGTCCTGCAAATGAGACGTTTCTCTCACTCTCTTATTTTGTGATAATAAAGGTACTAATGGATGTTTTCATTGATGGGCCCCCTACTTAAGGAAAATGAAAACTAAAAATGATGCTGGTTCTTTAAAAGTTTATCCCTATGGCACCATCGTGTAAGCATACATATGGGACAGTAAAAATGGAAGACGACACATTAAATGACATTATTATAAAATGCAATACTCTTGGAATGATCCCTTATTAAATTAGGCTCTATGATCTGAGATGAATTTCCCCGATCCCTAATCCATCACTGGAGAAATATTAAAAGATAGGTCTCAACTGGTATTAGAATCGCACTCAGTCTCTACTTTCATTATTTTGAATTAGGGTGCTACT